>JASAND010027480.1:0-11418 GCA_030248195.1 Trissonchulus latispiculum | reverse complement strand
ACGAGAAGCAAAACTATTTTAGTTTACAAACTGCCGAAACCTATTTTTAGTCCACAGTTTCTTTTCGCTTTCGGTCAAATTATTTATCTTCTAGACACGAAATATTCTAGGGAATCTTGATTTAGGGAAGAGACGGTGAAGAGGATACCGCCAATATTGTTAGAATCATAAAAACTATTGATATAGTTTTCACATATATTTTGCTTTAAACTTGGAGTGGAATCCAAATTTACCATGTTCGCAAAACCTAATAATGCTAAACTGACACAAGCTTCAGACATGTCAAGTTTTAGCCAGACTTTAATCCTTTTACGTTTGCATACAGTGAAACAGTTTTGTCAGTCTATGTTTTCTTGTATTAGCAAATGCCACGATATTCTCAACCATAAAAATTAGCAAGGCTGTGGATAAGCAAACAACTGCTATTTCCAGAAACGTTGACATAGTTGCTGTAGAAATTGACATACTTGTTTCACTTTTTAATTGATTACAGTGTTTGAATCCCCGGTTGAATCTTTGTAGTCTTAAACATTCCGTAAGATGAAAAACTTTTGAGCTAAGGCAGAAAACTGATTGAACTTTGATATAATTCGAGAACGTTTGAAAAATCGGAAAGCTGCATAATTTCCTCCAAATTCATTAAGTTCAATCACATGTAAATCACAGCCAATTGGTAAATCTTGCACATGATAATCAAAGTTTCCAACATAAGTTGCTGTTCTACCCGTTTCTTCTTCCAACTCTTTGAGTATAGATACAATTTTTGGATAAGAGCCAACAGGTAATATGTGTACGTGTGGAGCCTTGTCCAAAACTGCTTTGTAAAGTTTAGGTCATTGTTAAACAAATAATAATGCGGATTATATAAAAAGCCGTATGCCAGATTTTCAATTAAGACAACATTAATATTTCCGGCTAAAGCTGCCTTCATAAACGTGTTAGTGTCCGAAAAGGCTGTTTTATGTTGCGGAGGCTTTACAATGTAGTTATAAATAGAGTTGCCGTATAAGCCTGTGAAAAACAGAAGTTGCACTCTTTGAGCAAAAGTAATCAATCCCCGACAAAGTTTCATTCTCTCATGATGGAAAGTATTAGAAACCTGTAGAATTTGGATACCAATTCTAAGCAGTCCATTTAATATCACCAAAGCATACCACAGGGCCGGTTTAAATGGCATAAAAATCCACTCTGTCTGACGCAAAGATGAGCTTAACGTTGTGGCAAATAATTTTTGATATCCCACGGTAGAAGAAAAGAATGAACCGGGGACAGTATCGATATAGGACATATCCATCCACGCATCTTCCCCAAGATACGCAGAATAATTTGTTTCAATTACTTTTAAGTTAAACTGAAGTTGAAAATACAAAAATAGAAACACGTCAATTGCCTTGTATTGGTGAGGCAGTCTCTCTGGACAGATTTTACCATGTTGTGCCATTTGGATACACTGCGTATAAATAGGAGAAAACCCATTCAGCATATTGAAGTTAAAACTAACTTCAAGGCTGGAGCTATCCATAGAGGTTGAATTAGCTTCTTCCTTTATTTACAGCTCCGTCATTTGATCAGCACATCAAACGATCTACTGGCATTCGAAATAGTCGATTTCCACATTTGTCCTCATTTCTCCAAGTGTTGATAGTGGGATTTTGTTGGTGTGCTATAGTTTAGTTTCAATTGGATCTTGGAAAACAGCCGTTGAAAGGAAGCCGTTGAATGTATGGGCTGATATACATAATTTAAAATTACCTGGGAAAACGGGAATTCATGATAAACTATATAAATGCACTAATTAGAGAAATTCCGTCATTTCGAAACAGAAAGCGTTTGGTTTTCCAATATCAGTTTTCACTATCACACGTACAGCATAAGATACCTATGAATTATGCAGTGCATTTCGCTTACCGTTCCCATAAACGGGTGTGCATAAATTGACAATGCAGTATTCAGTAAATGATCCAGCTAACAGACTAAAGAAAGTCAAATATAGCTACATCCTTTATTTAAGTTAAAAGAAATGGCGAAATTGAAAAATTTGAAAAGAACAATACTTTGGAAAATACACAATTTCTTTCTTTCTTCTCCGTTTAAATCTATTCTCTGTTTGCTGACACCGCCCATCAGAACTTGAGGCACAGGTAATAGCCAACAGACCTATGACTTAGACTTATACATATCTGAAAAACATTCAGTAACAAATAAAAATTGCATTAAAGCAAATGTTTGAATTTTGAATGCTTATGATATTCGACAATAAATCAAAAAGGGCTAAAAGATGAAAAAATGGTCCATTGAAATTAAAAACTATGACCCCTGTTTGTGTGCAGTATGAAAACGGAAGGTTTCATCAATCAGCGTTATTTTAGACGTTCCTCTGTTTTGCCAAAGTAAGTCCGAAAAACTGAATGAGACGCCAACAGTTTTAACAGTGAAAATTGGCAAAGCTGCACATGCGCTCTTTTCAAAACAGTCTCCAGCTTTCAGCAGGAGAAATTGCAGTTCGTCCAAAATGGCTGACCAATGTGCACATTTGCCAACCGGTGCTGTTTTGCTACGACATACACACATGACAAGTCTGTGTCACTCTTTCATTCATTGCTCCTTGCTGGAGTTTCAAAGCAGCAGTCAGTCAAATTCTGATGAGAAGAAGCTAACTAATTTAAAAGATAAAAGAAAGATTATTTTGAAAAAATCGATTTGCATGCTTGCGGATTGCTTCCTTTAATCTTAATTTTCTTAATCTTCTTAGCAGGATAGCCGATTTCTTAACATGATTTCTGTAGTATGCGCCCTTTCTTCCTTATCAGCTGAGGTTCAAGCACTGGGTATGCTCTAAGATTTACAGAAATATTTGCGGGTTCATGAAGACTATCACTTCAAGATCCATATTTTAAGTTTAACAAAATCAAAGGAAACACGTGCTTTATTTCACGAAGAAGAATAATGCTGTGATATACATCATACATGGGCAATGAACTTCATCTAGCATGCACAGCCTTCAAATTCTAATTTTGCACGCCATGTGTCGACACGTTTCTTCCATAGCTTTGTTTCTGCCACACATCTTGCAAGCTTATTTTTTGTGAACGTTGAAAACATAACGAATTTTTGCTTTACTTAAATAAAAAGTATTTCCATAAATTGAGATTAATTCTAATATACTTTATCCTCGTCTTTCATATTTAACTAGCATTATTGACCAAGTTGCAATTGGTGTTGAAACAACGACAACAACAACTAGCAACGACAAACAATTTTAACAGTTTAGAAAGTCGTAGGGGTCTGACGGAGTTCTCCAGGCTGAGAAAATCTTAAAGGGGGACAAAAATTTTAAATGAACCACTCAAACGTTTGGCACAGACAGACAATTAATATCTTAAACAAACTTGAACTGGGCGACTGTTGTGCAATTTTATGGTTTCCCAAAAATCCGCGAACAAAACATAAATCAAATGGAGCTGAGAAACCCAAAGAAAACAATGTAGTAAAAAACAAAAATAGTAAAAAACTATATCGCAGAACAACGCCGAGCTCAAAAATAAATTAAAAGGAAGCGGGTCTGAGGACAGCGGCCCTGACCTCTGCTAAAAGCTGCTGCTTTTTCAAGAACTAAAAGCTTGAAGCCTTTTTCCTATCTGGTTTTAAAGTTATAATGAAATATAATTTAATGAGAATCTTACGCAATGCCTGCTTGACCACTCGGTTGAAATCAGGAATTCTGTGCAGCAAGTTCTTGAACTTTTCTTGGTTAAGACATGTATGCAGGGGATTATCCAAAAATTTTAAAAAGGGGGTTTATGTGACCAAATTTCTTTGTTGTCACAAAATAAACATTGTTGGATGCGGAAATGGAGCATATATCCACTCCCAAAATGAAGCATGTTTGATGTAAATAGTATTCCTCCACTGTAAGCAAGAGCACATGAGCAAGCGCATAAAAGCAAACACTAATCTAAATTTTTTGCAGGAAAAATCTAATAAAAACTAAGCTAAATTTGTTTTTTACAGCAAATCCAATTAAAATAACTTTGCGTTTTGCAAAAAATTGGTCGCTCACGTTGCTGCGTGGGTTAGAGTTTTGCTGGAGTGGCTGCTTTGGGTAGACTTTTTGTTCCGCATTGCGCGGGACTACACTTTTGTCATGTGGGTTAACATGTTCTGTTGTGCGGAGTGAAATATTCATATTCCACCCATAAACAAAAAACAAAAGCAGTAGTAATAGGTGTTAAAATGGAGGCTTATTGGGGGGGGGGTATGGTGGTTGTGGAGGAAAGTTGGGGGGAGGTTGTGGCGGAAAATTGGGGGGAGGTTTTCTGGGTTGTGGAGTTGGGGGGAGGTTTTATGGGTTGTGGAGTTGGGGGGAGGTTTTCTGGGTTGTGGAGTTGGGGGGAGGTTTTCTGGGTTGTGGAGTTGGGGGGAGGTTTTCTGGGTTGTGGAGTTGGGGGGAAGGTTTTCTGGGTTGTGGAGTTGGGGGGAGGTTTTGTGGTTGTGGAGTTGGGGGGAGGTTGTGGAGGAGGTGAACCACGGTCGACCCAAGGTCAAATTTCAAAATTGTCCAGTTTTGCGCGGAAAACTTTATCTAGGGGGTTTTCAGGGTCGGGGATTTCAGAAATGACCCTAGTTTTGTTCTATTTCCCAACCTCCGTGCTCTAAGGGACCCATAACCGGAACCATGGTCGACCAAGGTCAAATTTGAAAATTGAACATTTCCGCTGGAAAAACTTTGTCTAGGGGTAATTTGCTGTCGTAGATTTCAAAAATGAGCTTAGATTTTTGCTAAGATCAAAGCTCCATGCTGTAAGGGACCCATAACCTGAACCATGGCTGACCCTAGGTCAATTTTCAAAATCGGCAATTTTCGCCCGAAAAACTTGATCTAGGGTCGGGGTCGGAGAATTAAAAAATGACCTTATTTTTTGTCTCCTATGTAAGGCCAACTCCGTATTTATCCATGTTTGTGTCCTACGTAAGGTTATTTCCATATATATCCATAATTTCCATTTTATCCGAGTTGTATTTCATGTTCCATTTTTTCTATGATTCCTACCTATTGTCTTGACTGAATTTAAGTACGTAGACTTCAAAAATTGCTCTAGATTTTAGCCCTTACGTACGCATACGTTATAATTAATCTAGCTACCTAAAATTTGATGTGTCTGTGCATAAACGTCCTACTGGGGGTAATTCAACTACGTAGAATTCAAAAATGGCCTTAGATTTTAGCCCTTACCTACGCATAGTACTGTGCTGTATAATTAGTTTAGCTACCTAAAATTTTAATTATGGCCTCGCCATTTAATTTTGTGTACGGAAACGTTCTACTAAGGGTAATTTGACTACGTAGAATTCAAAAACGGCCTTAGATTTTAGCCCTTACCTACGCATAGTGCTGTGCTGTATAATCAGTTTAGCTACCTAAAATTTTAATTATGGCCTCGCCATTTAATTTTGTGTACGGAAACGTTCTACTAAGGGTAATTTGACTACGTAATTCAAAAATGCACATAGATTTGAACTGTGACGTAGGGATAGAACAGTATATACTAACTTATGTTGATTATTAAAACTTGAATTATGGCCTCGCCATTTAATTTTGTCTACGGAAACGTTCTACTGAGGGTAATTTGACTACGTAGAATTCAAAAATGCACATAGATTTGAACTGTGACGTAGGGATAGAACAGTATATACTAATTTATGTTGATTATTAAAACTTGAATTATGGCCTTACTGTTGAATAATTGTGTATGTAACGTTCTACGTATTTGACTTTGACGTTTGTATTTGACTACGTAGAATTCGAAGATGGCCCTAGATTTTAGCTGTTACGTAGACATAATACGACATACTTTATCTAGCTACTCAGGCTTTACCTTACCAGGAGTTTTCGGAGTCGCAGAATCAGAAAATGGAAAACATTTCTTCTACCTGAAATAAAAAAGACAGGCAACAATGTCATACAAACTACAACAAGAAATATTTATGTGACATTTATTTGTCACAATGTCTGTTTCTTGACAGACATGATATTTTGATTCCTTAATTTTAGACAAGTTGTAAACTTGTCTACTACTTGTCTTGATTGCAGACAAGTTTACACTTGTCAATTTTGGTTTTCCAATTTTGGTGACGTCTTTCCAATTTTGGTGACGTCGAGAGTTTTGCAAGAATTCTTGTTTTCTTGCACGTGTTTTTGTCTGGGACTAAATGCAGTTTTTGAATTTTATGTGCGTGGTCCCCCTGTTTTTATTAATGATGTTTTTAACGAAAATGGACTCGAACATCTAGCCTAAAGGTAAGAAATAATTACTAACGGATTTTAGTTTGGTATAAATTAGTAACTGTCACTTTTTTAGTGTGTACTTTGCCTTCTTTTAGGATTTTCGAAAATTTTTTATCTCAAATGTTGATCTAAGAAATTAGCGCGCAAGGACGCGCTCAAAATCTTTCTCAAAATTACAATCAGTTTTACATTTTTGTTCGGGCCCGGCCGGTTGTGTTTAACCGGCCGGGCCCAAAGCTCTTGACTTAAACTGTGCAGTTGGCAACGTCGTCTAAATCTGAAACGTAGCTCACAAACGGAGCTCTTTTTCTCAAACGGAGAATTTAACGAAGCTCTGTACGGAGCTACTTATTCATCTCTGTTTTGTTTTCTTGCTTTGAAAGGAGCTTTGTTGTCTCTTTACTATAGCACTTTTTGTATGAAGTGTTAGGTCGTCTATGTTGTTGCTGCTCGCTTGCTTTCCCAAGCTTGACATGATATGCTGCAATCACATGTATGCATACAACTACATTCCCGTCTATATTTCCCCTTTGACCACACAGCAGTTAGATTTTAGCCGGGTAACAAAGTCCTGAAAACGTAGACATTCAGGATATTACAAAAAGCTCATTAAAACGAATCTAATTTACAAAACGTAGCTCAAATAAACGGGGCTGAACGCTTCTAAAATGGACGATGTTCCTTATCTTCTTGTTTGGACCAATCATGTATATACGGTCCCCCAGTACGGCCACGGCCTTTTGGTTGTATGTTTAGCGAGCCCTCAGGGCCAGTGTTTTTTGGGTTTATGTAGAATGAAGGGATACTGAGTGTGGACCCAACCCCTGAGCTAGAGGGTCAATTTGCTACGACCCTGAAACTACTAAGTTAATTAGCAGAACCATTTCCCCACAACCGGTAACTAGGAGTAAACGGCCATAACGTTCACTTTATGAGTCCCTAAGACCTATGGGCTATGTAATGATGGATGACGAAATGTTTAGTGGAATGACCTGGAAACTGTATGGAGGTACAGTCAGACTGTTTCACAATGGACGATACTTTATCACCGGAGTCAAAACTGAAGCTCAAGCACAGAAAATCGATGGCAGGGTGCAACAAATATGCAATATTAATAAAAGGAAAGACTGCAGTCCAACAACAACCACAACAACAACTACGAAACCGCAATGGAATACCTAACAAAACAAGATTACACCGTATCTACTGCCAATCTGAGATGCGTGGAAGCGGAGCTGACTACAGCGGAAGATGACGTATTGGAGGTCTACGACGTGAAGGACTTTATGCTACAAACGTTTCGTGACTGGATTGATGGCGACAGGATGTACCTACTCATAACAGATCACTGCGTTCACGTGGTCTTTGAGGTGCTGGTATCGTTTTGTGCAGTGCTTTTTGGGTATTTTTTGAAAAGCCATAAGTTTCGCAATTTTGTGAGTTGGAAAGAGCTTTATACATCATTTTAAAGCTTATAATCTGTAGATTCTCATGAGAGCACGAAACTAATAAAAATCCTCCAAAAATAGCGAAAATATTCTGACATACTGACATCTGACAGGCTGAGTATAGACCAAAAATTTTTGAACATCGATTTCTCAAAACTGAGGAATGAGCAAAATGTTTTTCTTGTGCTGTCCTATAAAGGACATGTGGGCCGAGGGTCATTTTTTTGGATTTGGCTTAGCAGGTCTTAACGGTCAAGAAAATCCATTAAATGTGCGGTGACACGAAATTTCGCAACTTTGCATTGAGTTTTCTCGCAACTGGAGATGTTTTAGCTCAAACCAAGAAAAATGTCCCTCCGCAATAGTGCGAATTCTCATTTTGACAAAAATCACGCGAATCCATTGGGTAGTTTTTGAGAAATCGTTCAAAACAAAATAATCGCAGTTTTGCCAAAATGGTTTTTCGGCCAAATCTCTAGCTTAGAGCAACAAACTCCGGCTAATAGGCATTGATAAAATGTGCAATGAGACTGTGTATCGATCGAGTATAAATAAACCAAAATTGTCCGTAAGATTTTGCAGTAATTTTGAAAAAACTGATTTTCTCGAAAACGGCCATTTTTGGACCCCAAAAATCGTTTTTTGCTTATACTGACTTAACCACTAGAGATAGCTCAAAAGTTGTAGAAGCAAAAATGTTCATTTTTGCGCCCTCTTTCCAGCCATACCAACCAATCTGGTGTCTCGACTATCGGCTGAGAGAATAATGGCAAAAACCAAAAATCTTTGCACCTAAAAATGAGGGACTGGTCCCAGAATGTTAAAGAGCACCGAAATACTGCATTTGAAAAGTTTCATCCACTTTCATAAAGAATTAAAGCCTTTAGGGTTAAATTTACACAAAGCGATACCAGCACCTTAAAGGATGGGTCACAAAATCAACGATGACGGAAGTGTGCTCCTTCCCGCACAGACAAAGGCTAACCGTACTGGCCTTTCACCTTGGCTAAACAGCAGTGTAAAACCTCGAAAGAGGTTCCGCTTGATGCCATCTTGTGGCGGAAAGCTTTATTGAAAAACAACACACAACACAATACATAGTTTCTACATTATAGGGTAGTCATTCAGTCTGTCAATAACAATTGTCATATTTGTGATTCTTTCCACCACATATTTAGACCAAGGTCTTTGTTGCCTTGCCCATTCTAAAATATCAGTCATGTCCAGTGTATCCACTAATTTACCAAATTCAGCTTTATTCCCAACAAGCCTTGGTCGATCCAAAATATTGGTGTTACCACTGGCATAGTAATAGGTTAGCTCATTTGTAAGGGCATTTCGTAACACGTAAGCGAAATAGATGCTCCACTTGCCCACATGCGTTTGACGTTTGAAGATGTGTTCGCAGTAGCCCTTAATTTCCTCCAAGTTAGTCGTTAGTCGATAGTTGTAACGATCTTGATTTTTCGGTGGCTTGGTTATATGAGGATGAGTACGAATAAAATGCCAGTACTCGTGATATATGTTGTCCATTTCATCTCCCAGGAGCACGGGAGTTTCTCCATCTTCTTGCAGATCATTCATAATCTTATCATCGCTGGCTGGCTCTTTGCGTGGTGATCCTTTCTTCGACCTCGTTTTTTCCTTTTGTTCAAATTTGGCCTTGTCTTTGGGATTATCGTTTTCGACATGACGTGTCGGTTCATCCGTTTCGGTTATTGTCTTGGGATTACTATGTATGCGTCTGTAGTGATCTGCCAACTTCTCGTCTCGCTCGAAAATACGTTTACACTCCACACACTCAAACTTTGGACAGCTTTTCAGTTTCTCCAAATGCCGTTGAAGCGCATCCAATCTGTAGAACTTTACATAGCAGTGATCACATCTCGTGAAATTGGTCTAAAACAGAAAAATTGAATCAGGTGATCGCAAAAGAGGATTAAATTTGCAAACTGTTGTGACAAAAAACTTAACTGAAGGATACTTACCGTTAAATTGTTGCTGCCTCCGTCACAGATTTTGTTGTGTCGTTTGAGACTGTCCTTTCGACTGTAATGGTTCCCACACTTGATACAGTCAACAAGCTTCGCTTCGTGTACAGATATCTTGTGTCGTTTCAAGCTTTCTTTATGAGCAAACACTTTGTCACATAAGTCACATGTAAACATGTTGCTTCACTTCAGCCACCTCACTTTGTAGTGCAATTGCAAATAATACTACCACTTAAAAACTGGTTTTATCTAGTTCAAATATTTAGTTTAAAGTGATTACGCATAAGTTGCAATCATGAAAACCGGTTTTGTCTAGTTTTAAATGATTACGCTATTTAGTTTTTTTGTGATAAGTTGCAATCATGGTGTTTTGTTCGTTATGCCCTGAGGCAGTGTACACAGTTCAGAGCGCGTATTGTCATTTTAACTTGTATACAGTCAAGCTGCGATGAATTGTATTGGTTTTGCTACTACGACGTACGACGGTATTCATCATATGGGTGAAGTGCCCATGGAAATTACAGTGGCCGTTCGTTTCCCCTGTGGAAATGTTGCTCAACGGACATTTCACATTCGAGCCCCTATACCATTTCACCAGTTGACCCCTCGTCAACAAGCTTACTTTTATTTGGCCCGGTCGGAGAATGGACTCGAGTGGAACGACACTACAACGGTGCCTGCGAAATGGGAGGTCATGGGCAGCATTTGCGAATTTCTGCGACAAAGTCAAGTGGGCATGATAATTACGAAGGGGGAAACTTTGTTCAAGGAGATGGATCAGGCTCTCTTTTGGAACGATCTAAATATTGACATTTATGACTCCGTCCAGGACGTGAATTTACCTGCCCACACGCACGATGTTGAAGGACTGCCGTGTTGTACTGTGCATAGCGGCATGCAAATGAGGTATAAACGACAGTGCTCGAAACACAAGGTTGCACAGCTAGTTCGTGACTTTATGAATTCTAACAGATAATTTGAATTTGTAGTAGTATTTGTGCAGTATTTTGTGCAGTTGTCTTGTTGTACCATAATTTTGTTGTGGTGTGTTTCTGTTGTACAGTAGTTTTGTTGTAGAGTGTTGTTGTACTGTGTTTTTGTTGCATATTATTTTGTGCAGTGTATTCTTGTCGTGTCTTTTTGTTGTACAGTGTTGTTGTTGCATTTTTGTTGTGTAGTATTGTTGTTCTTTCTTCAATAAAACACATCCGCCTGTATGGGCCGTACTATAGTAGTAGTGTTCGCCACAGTTGGTGTCTCCCACTGTCGAGTATTTGCAAACTAAAGTAGTCGGGTTATCATTAGCGGTCGCGCCCTGTGATAATTAAGCATGGACGGTCATGTTATGGGTCAGCGCGAAGCTTCCATCCTAGCTAACTTCTGAAGTCAGTTTTCAATGCTACGACAGCAAATTACCCCTAGACAAAGTTGTTCCAACGAAAATGGTCAATTTTGAAAATTTACCTAGAGTCAACTATGGTTCCGACCAAGGGTCAGCGAGGAGCTTTCATACTAGCTAAATTCTGAAATCATTTTTAGAATCTACCACCCCGAAAACCCCTAGGTAAAATTTTTTGACCGAAAATGGACAACTTTGAAATTTGACCTAGGGTCAGCCATGGTTCCGGACATGGGTCAGCACGGAGGTTAATCAATAGAGCAAAACGAAGGTCATTTTTGAATTCTACGACCC
>JASAND010027479.1:0-16586 GCA_030248195.1 Trissonchulus latispiculum | reverse complement strand
ATTTCCGTTAAAATGACGCCGCACATGATGTAATTTTATAAAAAATCTAAATTGTGAATTTAAATTTTTTAAAATTTTTTGAAAATTTTTTAGATTTTCGTATTCTCCATCTCATTTCCGTTGAAATGATGCCCCGCATGGCGTGATTTTATAAAAAAATCTAAATTGTGAATTTAAATTTTTTAAATTTTTTGAAAATTTTTTAGATTTTCGTATTCTCCATGCCATTTCCGCTGAAATGATGCCCCGCATGACGTAATTTTATAAAAAAATCTAAATTGTGAATTTAAATTTTTCTAAATTCTTCGAAAATTTTTGTTTGTATCTGTGATATTCAGATAATTTGTTTTCGAAGGACACCCAACCTGAAATATTTTAGAAAAAATCAAAATAATGAATTTAGATTTGTAATTGTCTTCCGGTTATGTAATAGATTTCCAGAAGTGTTTCCGGTTATGTAATAGTTATTTCCGGGGACGTTTCCTGTCATGTCATAGTCATTCCCCGTTAGGTAATAGGTTTCCGGTTATGTTATAGTCATTTCCGGTTAGGTAATAGGTTTCCGGAGATGTTTCCGGTTATGTAATAGTCATTTCCAGTTAGGTAATAGGTGCTTCCGTTCACGATTCCGGTTAATAATAGTCATTTCCGGCGATGTTTGAGGAGGGAGGTGGCGCATTTGAGGAGGGAGGTGGGCATTTGAGGAGGGAGGTGGCGCATTTGAGGAGAGAGGTGGCGCATTTGAGGAGGGAGGTGGCGCATTTGAGGAGGGAGGTGGCGCATTTGAGGAGGGAGGTGGCGCATTTGAGGAGGGAGGTGGCGCATTTGAGGAGGGAGGTGGCGCATTTGAGGAGGGAGGTGGCGCATTTGAGGAGGGAGGTGGCGCATTTGAGGAGGGAGGTGGCGCATTTGAGGAGGGAGGTGGCGCATTTGAGGAGGGAGGTGGCGCATTTGAGGAGGGAGGTGGCGCATTTGAGGAGGGAGGTGGCGCATTTGAGGAGGGAGATGGCGCATTTGAGGAGGTAATGAAGGAAATGTTAAGTAATTATCACGAAAATTTGAGGTAATGGATAGGAAACATTACGCAGTCAATGTTGAAACTTAGGAAATATTACGTAATTTTAGCAAAATCTTATGAAATATTATGTAATAAAACAAAATATTATGAAATATTATGTCATAATACCAAAATCTTATAAAATATTACGTAAAAATTCCTGGTTAATATCTAAATATCATTGTGTAATTAACAGCACAACTCTTTGTGCCCGTACACGAATCACCAATAACCCATATCAAACCAGGCTGGCGCAGTACCCCCAAAAATCTACTACTAATACATACGTATTTAAGTTAGCATTACTTCATTGTATACATATGAAATTTAAGAAATAGCATGAGAATAAATGGTTTTAAGATAAATATTTTAAATTTTAACACAAAGAACTGGAAGATTATTTCCTTTTTCATTCAGAATAGGTCAGGATCACCCAGATAACTTCTGTCAAGAGTACATAATAACTAAGAGTGTGACAAGCGTCAAGCTCTTAGTTATTAGGCTTGTGGACATGATCTGCACGATAACGGCTGACCCCCACCCCACAAATTAGACCCATCACTTCAAAGAAATTCGCACGCTATGCCTACGTTCTAAAGCTCGCAAACACAACTACTCAGTTGGTTCAATGTGTGTCTGTTGCGAGTTTCAGCGCACAAGCATAGCGTGGGAATTTCTTTGAAGTGATGGGTCTAATTTGTGGGGGTGGGGGTCAGCCGTTACCGTGCATATCATGTCCCCAAGCCTAATAACTAAGAGCTTGACGCTTGTCACACTCTTAGTTATTATGTACTCTTTCTTCTATCACCTTTATTTCAACCTTTAAAGACATCTTAGCACATATAACCTCAATTTAACTATTTCCCCCAAAAGAGTTGGGGGAAACTAGTTAATGAGATCCAAATTAAAATTTGGACCGGCTTTTATACATCCCCAAATTTTAGCCTTATTTCAAAGGTTGCAATGCAACATAGAAGCGCTAGATTACACAACGAAATGCTAGCTGTAACTTTAGTAACCAGAACCAATTACCGCACACCGACTTGGCTTGGGGTTACGTTTTCTATCCGTGACCTTCGCTTCTCCGCTTCATGTCCGCCTCTTAAACATGGACTGCGGAAAGCAGCACCATACTGGCCTCACGCAGTGTGTCATGGAACACTTTTTGTTAAAGCTCAAAATTCGGTTAAAGTATTCGTGAGAAAGATCAAATAAAAATTTAATTAGTCACTGATTCTGTATTGTCACTGATTGTGTTTTCGGTTTCCGGAATAGAGTGAGAAGCTGAACTAGATAACAAACACGTTTATTGCAAAGACAAAGCAGACAGACTGAACTAACTAAAGACAAAAGATAGTCTAGGCAAACTAATTTGCATAAAGAGAAACGCATCAGTCTTTTCAAACAGGAAGTAAAATATAACAGTAAATCACGTGAACATATGGAGAGGGTGTTTACAACCTCCCCCCTTAGGCAGGACTGGTCCTTCACGCCAGAAGTCTAAAAGGTTCCAAGAAATTCACCATCTCCATGGGTGGAATCAAAACCAGCCGGCAGCAACTGGGAGAAATAGATTCTTGGCATCTGCACTGACGTTGAACTGGTTTCCTGCTGATAGGGATCAGGGCTCAAACGAAACGGAAGGCTTACTGCAACAACCTTACAACGAAACTGCAGCAACCCACAACTGAATGATCTTGCGCAGGCCACAGTGGCTAAGGTGAAATCGGTCAAATTCCAAGAAATCGGTAGGAATACCGCCATGGTGAGTAGGATGAAGGCACGGGACATCACTCGGGTCGATGATATGGACCGTAGGGGTTTGGACAGACACCAGCTTTGACTTCAGGAAGACATTATATGCAGAGACCAGGCTAACTCGCCGAGTAGGACAAGGAAGGCAAACAACAAACGTTTGCTGACGATGACGGTGCATAGCCTTACGCATGACCTTCCACTCAGAAATCCAAAACGCCTCAGACTCCTTGGCAACGTTGATGCCACAGAGAAACACAACAACCTCATATGGAGATAGACAGAAGCCACGGAGGGAAGATTCACGCAGAATTGAGGTCCTTCCTAACCTCCGCTCACCGCGACCACGTTTCCAGCGCCGAACTTCTGCAGAAATTGTCCGAATTTGAGCCCCTAGGCTCTTGCCATGCATTCAGGGCAGACCTCCAAGTGAGGGTATTCAAAAATGACCTCAAAAACGTTCAGGACCGAACTTCGAGTTTCGGCTACTATTTACTAAGGGAAGTCTCTAGGCAACCCATATGGTACATACGACGTGTCCTGACTGTGTGCTATCGATACATATATAGAAGTTCTCAATCGGACCTGTGAGCGGTCCTGGGGTGGGTGATTTTTTATTTGCTAAAATTTTAACAAATAAAAAAATCACTTTAATATTTTGTTACTGATGTCAGAACAGCAGCAAGAGCAAAACTAACGCCAAATTCTAGCTCAGTGACCTCGAAAACCCTTATAGCCGTTGGTTTTGAGGTTGCCTGACACTTCTTGTAGTCCAGCCTGGTTACCAGCCGGGCCTGAACCGTCCGACGATAAACGTGATTCCAGAAGTCAGTGTTAGACTATAGTTATAACCTAAAAACTGATGCCAGCTTTGAATTCTGCGCACGAGAAAACCTCCTAGAACATGTGTTTGTCCAGCTTGTACCTGGAGGGTCCGGCAGGGGTTACGTAACCTGGGATCATATCCCGCCAACAAACGAAGTCCAAAGGTTCTCTGCCAAAGCGCCTGGAAATAAGTTATAATCACTCACAAACACGAAAATACAAAGTTTTAGCCTTTAAAACGGCATTTTAGAGCCGCTTGACTTCATCCTGGACGCTGCTGGGCGCCATCAGTGACCACTAAGACTTCGACGGGGTCAGTTGCCCTAAGTGGAACACTATGTTAGCGGTTTTGGGTTCTAAATACATTATTTAGTGCGTTCTATCCAAAACTGATTAGAAAAAATTGCTAGCTGCTCTCTGGAATCCGATCCGCCAATGATTTTTTGTTAACGGGTGATTTTTTTGTTAAACCTTTAACAAAAAAATCACACATTTTCGTCTACTGCTACTTACTGGTAGGTCGTAGAGCAATGAAACTGGGGCGGTTTTAAAGCTTAGCCCAAGACCTGCCGGGGTTCATCAGTGACCACTAAGACTTCGACGGGGTCTTGCCCTAGGTGGAACACTACGTTAGCGGTTTTGGGTTCTAAATACGTTATTTAGTGCGCTCTATCCAAAACTGATTAGAAAACGATGCTAGCTACTAGGGATCGGCTCCGTCTCCGGCTTCCGGCTCCGGCTGGCCGGAGCCGGAGGCAATGTGGCCGGAGCCGGAGTTTTTCAGGGAGGTCTCTGTAGGTTCAAGGAGGAACTTTAAATTGTCTCAGGTAAATCTCAAAAATATTGTTTTTGACTTTTCTGGAATTTAAAAAAATCTTAATTTTCGTTGAGATGCCAAGTTTTATTTACATTTCAACATTTCTGCCACATTTCCTTCAAAAAGCAGTTTTATATAATTGCTGCAAAAGCTTTAAAACTTTGGTGTAATTTGAAAGAAACAATTGGAATTACAATTTACACCAACAACTTAAAGTAGGCGTTAAAAATTCGCATTAAAAACAGTTATATGCTTTGCCATGCTTGATCAACTATGCAGCATATAATCTACAGATTCACTATATATACTGTAAAATCTGATTCAATTTTTCTCAATATCTTTGACTGCTTTTTCTGAACTACAATTAAGGGGTTGGGCGTGACCTAGATTTCACCGAGACCGAGAATGGCGAAGTCTCGGCTTTTGGGTTAGATAGACACTAGCAATTTTATGCCTAAACTTAGTTTCTTGCAGTTTAATCTTTAAGCTTTAAAGTTTGAAACTTACGCTCAGTATGAGGGACTTTATCACATAAACTTAGGGTTTCTGCGCCTCGTAAGTTAGTTTTCACAACATATGTAGAATTAATTTTTGTTTTTACGTATTTTGGTTTCGCTAAAATTTTTGTTTTCAAAAAGTTTCCGGTCTCGGTCCAAACCGAGATGGGCTTTTCGATGGGCGAGACCGAGACCGAAACCATATAGAAATAATTACGCATAAAATTTAAATGAATTTAAATTTAGTAAATTTAAAATTTAAATTCAGTAAATTTAAAAAATTAAACTTTACTTGTACTAGAAAATTTAAATAAACGAAATTATTGAGCATTACTTGGATGCATACAGATGGGCTTGTTATAATGCCTGAAGACTACGACACACTACGACGACACAAAAAAATGACGACACAGTCAAAAATTGGAAAAATTATGTTCAGAATTAAACTCTTTTTTCTAAATTTAGTGTCATTTTCAGTCCACCTCCGGCTCCGGCCGGAGGCATAGGTGTAACGGAGATTTGGGGTGGGGGAGGCTCCCCCCAACATTTTCTGGGGGCCCCCCTCTGGAGACCCCCCCAACCCCCCCAGGACCCCCCCCCCCAACCCTCCCCAAACAAATTTCTCATTTTTTATGACAAAAATCGCATTTTCAGCCGTTTCTAATGATAAAAGCATCTAACCATAAAGTAACGGTTTTAAACTCAAAAACTTGATTGCCAACATGATTCCAAGTCCAAAATAAGGTCAATATTGAGTCATAAGATCCATAATACAGTTAAAAACGTGTATTTCTCATAATAATAAACAGTTTAAGCCAAAAATTTGGACTTTTTTCTTTTTTTAAATCACGCTGGGTTAGTATTGGGTTTTAGTTTAGTACAGCAGCGTGATTTTCTCCGCCGCCGCCCAACCCCGATGCCGCGTCCACATACAAGCGTGTATTACATCTACCACGGAAAAGCTGAATTTTGAAATTACAAAGTCAAGTGATTTTACTCTGATATAAAAGTTTGGCATGCAAGGGACTATTGTCCCTGTAGTGCACGCCCCCGCATAAACTTTTGAAGCTGCGGTTCAAATTTCAACAATTTTTGCTTAAAAACACTTAAATGGGATGAAACGATCTCTTCTGGAAGATAATTCCAGACAGTAGAAACTCTATAAAAACGAATTACCAGTACGTGACTTTCTGAAAACCTTAGGTCGAATAGACAGGCTATGTTTGCCCCTCGTTCCAACGTCAACAGAATAAGTAAAGCATTCGTTAAAGCTACAATCAAAGGTATTATATATAACATTATGCATCAAATGTAAATCAAACAATAACCGCCTCATTTCAAGAGATTGCAGGCCACAAGCTACAAGATATTGCTTGTAGCTTAGGGCCGACAAGCCGTTTAAACGTTTCGTAAAGACTCTCTGCACACGCTCAATAACGTCTATATCTTCCAAAAGTGATGGAGACCAAATCGGTGTACAATATTCAAGAAGTGGCCTTACATGGGTCACAAATACTTTTACTTAGATTTCTATATTTTTTGTATGAACACTGTTGAAAACAATACCGAGGGGTTGATTTGCTTTCGCTTTTAGCTGACTAATATGCTTTGTAAATGTCAAATCATTTGAAATCATTATTCCCAAATCTCGAATACAGTCTACTGCGCTTAAGTTTTCACCAGGGGGCAGTTTCATAAAAACTTCGCTGGCGTGTGAGTGTTAGTATGCTAGTACTCGCAAGACTAGTGCGAGTAGCAAGTGAAAGTGTTTCATAAAACTTTTGAGGAACTCGACAAGAGCAAGCTAAGATTCTGCAGTTACTAGTGCCCACTAGCACTGCTAGTGCGAGCTGCAAGATAGTTAGCTCCAGATTTTTCGAAAGGAAAGGCAATTCTTTAAAAAGTTGTATCTTCTTTAATGTTGGAGCATTTGAGTTGAAATTTAAGTACAATATCAATCAAAGACACTACTTCATGCCTTAAAAATTTCGCCAAAAACTCTTTAACCGCGTAAAATTTACGGCAGTTTTTGTGCGAGTTCTCTAGTCAAAATTTACTGGAGAACTAGAGGGCTGCTAGTTGCGAGTTCGCCAGCAATCACCGCAGTTTTATGAAACAGGTACTAGTGGAAACCGATTATATTCACTCGCACTAGACAGTCTACTAGACTCGCTAATCTAGTGCGAGCACTCGCTTGATTGGAAAAGTTTTATGGAACAGTTTAGCTACTTGACTCAACTACTAGACTCTGCTAGTAGTCGAGTCTAGTAAAAAGTTTTATGAAACTCCCCCAGCTAAACTATAAAGTCTATGCTCATTCCTAAAACCCATATGCAGTACAGCACATTTTGCAACAGTAACATTCATCTGCCATTCATTGGTCCAAACATCAATAGCTGTCAAATCATTTAGGAGTATGTTTCCTCCATCATTTACATTTACAGTCGTATAGAATTTAGCATCATCAGCAAACAGTCGTATTTTAGTTAACAAATTCTGTGGAAGATCGTTAATAAAGACTAAAAACAAAATTGGTCCTAGCATTGACCCCTGCGGCACTCCGCTTGTTACGGGTTTCCAACCAGAGAAAGAATTTGATATTTTCACCCTTTGTTTTCGATTTGACAAGAAGGCATTAATCCATTTCAAAACTCTCCCCCCAAAACCATAAGCCTCCAGCTTACGCAGTAACTTTGAATGCGATACTGTGTCAAAAGCCCTCATTAGGTCAATGCATACAATATCGACACTATCACCATTATCCCAAGCCTCATACCAACTATGTGTACAATCCAATAATTGCGTCAAAGTTTAACTATTCTTTAGCATGTTGGCACTGTGATATTAAATTTTGACTTTTCAAATGGTTTACAAAGAAAGGTTTCAAGACTCTCTCCATTGCCCTACAGCAAACCGCAGTCAGACTAACTGGTCTATAGTTTCTTGGGTCTGTCGTGCCACCCTTTTTATAAATACGGCAAATATCCGCTTTCAGCCAATCTGTAGGCACCGAGCCAGTCACCAGCGATTCTTTGAATATTTTAGTAAGAGGATATGCTAAAGAAAGTGCTAAATTTTTTTACAAAAATGCTTGGAATGCCATCAGGTCCAGCTGACAATTTTGGCGCCAAATCTTTTAGCACTTCATAAACGTCAAATTCGTCGAAAACACAATCGTATATCGAATTTTCATCACTTTCCTATTTTCAACAAAAGGAAGATCCCACTTATCAATGGTAAATACAGAAGCAAAAACATCATTAAGAACAGTGCATTTATCACTATCACCATATACAGTAACGCCATCATTGTTAGTAGGGGCAACAATACTGGTGTCCTTTTGTCGTAAACGCTTTCTTGCATATGCATAGAATTTGTCTACTCTTCCTGTATTTGCCAAGCTATTTTCAAAAGCTGTCTTATCTGAAATAATTGCAGGGTTTACTTGTTTACACAAAAGACGGTGACGCCTTTTGTTAAAATTTGATTGGATTTTGAAGCGCCTCCAAGCTTTCTTTTTCTCACGTACAAGGTTTACAGTGTTTGCAGACAGTGGAAATTGAAAAGTTCCTTTCTTTTTTCTAGTTAAGGGAACAAAGTTTTCAATCGCAAAGTATACACAATTTTAAACTCTAAGTACTATAACCAGTACTGCTCAATGTTAGTACATCCCATAAATATTATATTCCAGTCAAGCGAATCAAACAATACTGATAGATCATGATAATTAGCCTCAGAAAAATGTCTTCTATATCGCAATTCATCCTGTTTGTGAAAACATAAATTTGGATAAAAAATGAACAATGCCGTGTTTGCTCAGACCTAACGGTTCATCTACCATGATACCCAAAACACTAAATTCTGTGGGACCAAAAACTAGATCCAAAGTGTTAAAAGGACTAACAAAATGGGTAGGCTCTTTTACAAACTGAACAAAATTATTGTCAACAAAAAAGTCGAGAAATGCTTGCGACTGATTACCACCAGATGAAAAAGGTATTTCCTAATTTATTTTCGGCTAGTTAGAGACCCCAACAACGAAACAATTTGAACAACCGTTTTTTGCATTACATATGTTTTGAAAATATGAATCTAAATCGTTCACTCCGACAGTCGGTGAATTATAAAAAATACCAAATCGCGAACGTCTGTTTTCAAAATCAAATACATCCACCCACAACGATTCACAACCTTTCCCACATAAATCATCACAGATCAAATAATTAACCGTTTCTAACACGTATAACATTACTCCTCCTCCAATAGAGGGCATCGTTCTCCCTTCTTGCAACTCTACCTGGTCTCCATGTAGTCTATGCATTTTATATCCCTCTATATTAATAATAATATTAATATTAATATATTAATATTAATATCTAAGTTTTTACCAGAATTAAGCCAAGTCTCAGTAATGCAAATTAGAAAAGGCTTCACGGGAAGCGCATTTAAATACAATTTAAGCTGTTCTATTTTATTTCTTATTGAACAAACACTTAAAAGAATACACAAAGGTGTGTCAGCTGTAGTCTCAATTTTTAAATCACTAATTCTCTGCTCTTGTTTTTGCGGGGCCCTCCCGCCTATGCATTTCCAACTTCACCCGTTCTCCGATTAACAATGAAACCACGTCTAATTATGGCATCTTCGCACACTTCCCGGGCTTTGAACAGCGTCTCACGTAGAGCTTCATCCTTACGTCGTTCACGGTAGGTTAGGTCAGGACGAGCCCATATTTTCTCCCAGCAATCCTTCTTATCTCGCTGATCTCTGATTCCGCCGATAAATGCTGACTTTGCTGCTAATGGCTTGAAGCTGATCTTAAGGATCCTTGGTTTGCCATTTTTCCGTGGCAAGCCGTCACGAAAACCTCTTGGACATAATCTGGATCAATGCCGATATCGTCGGCAATCTAGCGCACTTCGTCAAGGTCCAAGCGTTTGGCATCCGCCACAGATAGAGGCTCCTCAGCCCCTGCAGGAGCCTTCTGTTCAGGAAGCCCGAACACAACTGCTCGGTGCTTTTCATCTTGGGCCTCCAATAGGTCCTCCAGTTCATCCCGCATGTCGTTTGCGGTGGGTGGCATAGGTCTGGATTCAAGTGATGAAACTCAACCAATCAATTCAGCAATCTGTGATTCCATGGCAAGCAGTCGACTGGCAGCAGAATCTCCCGCTGGGGCCGGCGGGGCGGGGCTTGGAGCTGACAGAGATGGCGACTTCAAAATACCACTAAGTTTATCATAGTTTCCCCAGGGGGAGGGGGTTGGGGGGGTTGGGGGTACTCCCCCCTCCCAAAATTTTCAACCCCCTTTGCCCCCCCCCCAAAATTTTCGACATCCCCTCCCCCAACTTTCGGCTACCCCCACCCAACCCCCCCCAACCGTTTTTGGAGCCAAAAAGTTAGCTAAATTTTGCCCAAAAATGGTCATTTTTTGAAAAATTTTTCTCAAATTTTGACTTAAAATCGCTTTAAAACCGCGTATAAACGCCTACAACTGTCAAAACAAGCCTTGTTTTCTCGGAAAAAGCATTAAAATACAGAAAATTTTGCATTTTTAGGCCATTTTTTGGATTTTTGAGGTTCCAATTTTGGGGGGGGGTTCGGGGGGGGGTACCCCCCATTACACTTCGCGGGTCGACCACCAAATTTCCATAGCTTACCCCTCCCCCAACCAAAATTTCCAGGGAAACTATGAAGTTTATCCTTACACTTACAACAAGTGTAGGATAATACGGACAGCAGCTCAGAGTCCGAAAATTTTTTGAAGGATGCTTCTTTAATGCCCACACACCAAACATGGAAGGCATTGTTGCAAAACTGACAAGAGATTTTATGATCAAATTCTGCAATCTTCCCACTCGATGATTTTTTGCAAGCTTCAGAAGAACAAGATTTGGAAATAATGCTTCAGTTCCAGAATATATATTCAGACCAATATATATACCTAGAACTGAATCAAATGGGTTTTTTCAAAATTTACCCTAAAAATACCCAATTTTTGGCCTTTTACCTACCGCCCCCCCCAGTTGGGGGGTCGTCACTCGTCCCCCCCCCAAAAAGTTTTGGGGGAGGGTCATAGGTGTAATTGGGGGGAGGTTTGGGGGGGGGGTAACCCCCCCCCCAGCCATTTGTGCAAACCACCCCCAAAAATTTTTGGGGCCCCCCGGCCCCTCCCCCCCCAACTTGGGGGGGGGGTAGTCCAGTGGCGGGCGGATCCAGGATTTTGAAAAGGGTGGGCCCGGCCCGCTGAAAAATTTTTCTTGGGGGGGGGGTAACCAAATTTTTCCTAGGGGGGGTGGTAAAAATTTGCTTTTTCCAGGAACAAAATATTTTTACAAGAAAATATTGTGTATGGAAAGGTTAGTTCACTTGCCAATTGGAAAACAACTGTATCCCCTGAGTGAAGCAAAGCATGGAGACTTTATATATACAAGAAGCACACGGGGGGTCTGGGGGCAGAGCCCCCCAGAAGTTGAAGAATTTTTTGAAATTGGAAAATATCCGTCATGCAAACTTTTGAAAAGATTAAATTAATAAAATGGAGACGTACATGTATATATATATATATATATATATATATATATATATATATATATATATATATATATATATATAGTAACTTACGAAGTGAAAAACTTGCAGTAAAATAGTATAAGTATATGTATACAAGCACCGGATTGCACCAATGAAGGTTAGCTCGGAGTTAAGTTAACCTCAAGGTTAACTCGGAGTTAACCTGATAATTCTCAGTTAATCCGTTGCACCAAATCAGGTTAAGTTAACCTCGAGGTTAACTCGGAACTAACTTAGTCTTCAGCGGCAGAAACTTAATCCTGAGTGCGATCAGGATTAACTGAGGACTAACTCTATTTTTCACATTTCTGCCACAATTTTTCGGAAAAATCCGTCACGGACTTTTCAAACTATTATTTCTGTATGCTCCATTCTTTTTTACAAAAATATTATGCACTTTAGCTTTAAAAGTTCCTCACGAGATTCTATCCACTACTTCAGCAATGGCCTTAAGCTCAGAGTTAAGAAGAGCTAAGACTTAGCTCGGAGTTAACCTTGAGGTTAACTTAGTCGTCACCTAACCTTGACATATTATGATTGTGTCACAAGTCAGAAACAAGAACATTCTGTTTAACTCAAACATTGATTAAATTTAAAGATAATTCTAGCTATTATTTCAGTAAATTAAAGAAATTTAGATTAACGACTGTAGCTAAAAAAACAGCTATACCAATTACTGCTGCCTAATGCAGCAATGCTTACGTATACGTAATTTAGCTATACCGTTGCTGCGTTGTTGTGCTGCCGAACTGCAGCTATGTTTTGTCAATACTGACATAATGAAACTACCGTAAGACATGTGCATTTTATTGGCGGAGACGAAATGTCATATGTGTAGTGCAATTGGGTAATTATGCAGTATTGGGGAAGTGGAAAAGAGGAAATTCCAAGAATTACAGTAGGCCTAACTTTTGAAGAATGTGTCAGGGACTTTTAAGAGTTTTTATGTTTCCGCTGAAAGCCAAAGATAAGAGAAAGTAATTAACTAAAAGTCGAAACTAAAACGGGAGGACGCTGCTGGAAGAATAGCAGGCCCGAGATTAGAAACCAGCAGCACCGAAAAGGCCTAAAAAAGGAAAAGATAAGAAATTCTTGCAAAACAACAGGTGGATGGGGGGCGGGGATTGTTAATGTATAAAAGTTCCTGCAAACTTTGAATTGTAGAGAGACTGAGAATTGCTCTGTGACTGGCAACCATAAACATGCGACTCCAGTAAACTTTGCTGTGCAATAAACGATACGAACGAACTTGTGTTTAGTTGTTTAGCGACTGCCGTTGTTGCACTGAGGCCAGAGCGATCCACAATAAGTCTTGTGTGCCAGGCTGAGGGTGTCAAGCCCAAGCCTACAACGAACTTTAACGAACTATACGATCTTGGTGTAAGGGTGTCAAGCTCAGCACTGTCTATTCAGCGAACTTGTCCGATCCTAAGTGTAAGGGTGTCAAGCCCAGCACTGTCTACGAAACGTAACTCCACTGCGCCGGCTCCCGCTCTGCTACCAGATTCCAGGCCACCCTCTGCCTTGCCACATTTGGTAGCAGAGCGTGGTTGCCTCGATTAGCCTCAGTGAAGCCAGCCAGCAGTCCCATAGCCACTGGGACGATCCGGAGTTTATGAATCAGTGGCCTCCGCAGTTGTCAGGAGTGCCACTCTCATCATTGCCATTTGGACAATCCTCAAGGGCTTTGCCTCTACCACTGCTGACCTGCCTATCACGTTGACGGTCCCAGTGATCATTAAAATACCCCGTCAGGTCACAGCAGTTTGCCCAGTCTGTCAGCACTTCCTGGAAATCCTTGAAGAACAGTCAGGACTTCAGCCGCCCCCAGGCCGCCAGTCATACCCAGGAAACCAGTCAGTGGATTCACAGTTGGGAAGACCGGTGGTTGGACGTCACAACCCGTAGATCAGTGGTGCAATCCGGATCCTCACCTGTCTGTCTACCAAGTTGATGTCAGCTTTTTGGTGGGTAGCTGAGTAACTTAGTCGTGTTGTAGTTCTTTGTGTTTTTACAGTATAAACGGAGTACATAAAGAAATAGCAATAATTTGCTATTGTCTTACCAGTGTATCTAGTTTAAACTGATTTGCGTACGTAAGGGTTAAAGTACGATTCTGGTGTCAAGCCGTGACCGTACAGAAATTTTGAATCGAAAGGGAAACGAGGTGTCAAGCCTACGCTCCCGATCGAAGGTGTCCCAAAGACTAAGAGAAAACTCTATTGCCCCTGAGTGAAGAGTGAAACCTTGCAGAATTGACTTAATTTCTTTAGTAATTTTTCTTGTAAACCGTAGAATTGCGTGAAGCGCTACGTTGTATGGCTGACGGAAAGGGAGGGCTCGACGATACAAATACATCTCAACTTTTTCCGCAAAATCCTGACTACGACCGCCTTGAGCGGCACTCAAAAGCTATAAAAACACAAGCAAAAATGCTTGAGGATATGAAAGATGAGTTAGCCACGTGCACTCAGAGAATTTCAGAATTGCCGGATGTCACCGAATTTCAAGATTTTTCAAATTTGAAAGATGACTTTTTGGCTTTTAAGCAAAGCATTTTTAGTACTTTTAATGCGGCAATACCAGGTCAAAAACCGGTCTTGGTGGGCCCTACAGAAACTGTTTCACTGCCGAAAGATACTTTGAGGCCATTTTCTGGAAAATCTGACGAACAGTCTATAGATGACTGGTTCGTAGTCTTCAAATTAGTGGCAATCGCCCAGAATTGGGACGATGCCAAGCAGTTACAAGTACTTCCTGCATATTTACGAGATTTTGCGCTCGATGTTTACAGAAATTTGGAACCGTCACAAAAGGATACTGTGGAGCATTTAGAAGCAGCTCTCACAGAACAACTGAAGCCTGCTGAGTATGAAAGGCTTGCGAGCATGCAACTTCATAGCAGAACTCAAAAACAAAGGGAAAGCGTTCAAGATTTTGCCTACGCAATCCAAAGATTAGTTCAAAAGGCTTACCCGGAAATGGATTCTGACGCTGCAATGAATTTATCTTTTAACAGTTTCATAAACGGACTAAATCCTATGTATAAAACACAGTTAATTTTGCAGAATCCTCTAGATTTCCGGGATGCTATTAAAAAGGCTCGTCAAATCGAAGCTCTAGAGGGTTTGACGAGGCCGGCATCCAAACCAGTTGCGGCGTATTCTTTTCCGCAACCGGAAAAGCAGCAAACTAATTCAGAAATAGATCCTTTGCTCACTGAAATGGGCAAAGTGGTGGAAGCCATGAAGTTGCAGCACTCGCAAGCAATCACACAGGCTAAAAAGTTTGAGCAGTTTCAACAATATGTCAATGAAAATTTGTCAGAATTACGTAACAAAATGGATCAAAGTTTTTCTAGTCCAAGAAATTCCGGTTCAATACCGGCTCAAAGTATGATGAATTCAAATTCTCGAAATATTGACCGCCGACCACAACAACAGAATCGAAGTAATCAGCCACAGTTAAATCGGGGACGGTGGACGGCTGATGGCCGCCCTATCTGTAATTTTTGCTCAAAACCTGGTCATTATGCTATGACATGTCCTCAAAAACGGCAAGGAGGTACGCCGGCAGGACGGCCTCCTATCTCATCTGGTCCTTCTCGGAATTTTAGTCAAGCTGGACCTAGTCGAACTCCAGCAGCTCCTATAAATCGGAGAACAGGGTATTTACAAGAGAGTCCAGTTACGGGATCTCATTTGCAGTCAGAATTAACGGATATAACTATGACATTAAAAGCTCTACAAGATGGCCAGCAAATTATAGCTAAAAATCAGCAAAATTTACAGTCGGCTTATGTGCAAGTCAGGCAAGAAAATGAAGCGCTATTTGAGCAGAATCGTCGCCTGGCTCAGAGAGTTTATGATGAACATGAAACTACTCCTAAGATGATAGGATCTATAAAAGTTGACTCCTCCAGTACTCAAATTGCACAATCAAAAACTCAGACTATTATGACGCCTAGAAAAAAGGCCAAAAATATGAGGTTATCTGGCAAGACAAAAGTTGCTGTAACCGCTAGTGAAAAATGTTCATTTACTCGAGGAAATAGTACTTTTTCATTACTTCTTTTCAGTGTCAGTATTTTGAGTATCATACTGGCGGGTGGCAATTTTGCATCAGCCATTCCAGTCCCGGAGAGACCATTGCTATGCCAGACTAAAGACGGCAAAGCATTGTGGAAACTACCCGAATCTGTGCAATGTGCGGTTCAAAAACATGTTGATGAAGGGGTCCCATTGGACACAGAATTAGCTCTTTACAAACATAATTTGATACAGTATCGAACACAAGCTTGGCGATGCAAAATTGTGTACCAAAAAGTTGAAACTTTTACTTACTTCTTTGCGGACGAAAATTTGAAAAAGGAGGAAAAACATGATATACCTGTTCACGAGCAAGAATGTGAGAATATGCGGCGCTGGCATACTTGTCGTTACGGTAGTCTAGAGAAAAAGGGGGGACTTTGGCAAACTACCAATAAGTTGGATTGGTATTACCCGGGAGGTGGTATAAATTGTTGTAAGTGGAAAGTTTTTGAAACTTATAACTGTTTTGTTACGGAGGGGGTGGTATATAAAAGACATCACAACGATTTCATGGAAAGTTCGCTAGGAGTAACCACTCACTGTGATTATGCTCGTGGGGGATGTGCCCTAGCGGATCGAAGCTTTTTAACGTGGCAAGTTGATGAGAGTGAAAAATGTGAATTCGTGCCATGGAAAAACGTTAAAGGGCAAATGTGGGGAGCAAATTGGCTCTCAGATGATGGCACCTTAGCGTTAACCTATCGAAACGGTTACACTGCCCACGACTGCCGTAACAAACAAGTTTTTATATCCGAGCAAGGGGTGCCATTTCGCATTCTATCTCAAAGGCAGGCCCCAAAATTAAGACGACCGCGACAAGTCAGTGAAAATCGCATTGGTAGAAAAGAAAAGGTAGTAAAAATATTGGATGGATGGGTTAAAGAGCATGGTATTGTCACTACCGATTTATTAGCTACAATGCTACAGGCTATTGAGTTTAGACTTCACAAAAATATAAGATTTGCATTCGA
>JASAND010027478.1:0-15177 GCA_030248195.1 Trissonchulus latispiculum | reverse complement strand
TTTCATGCATTGCTAGCTGAGGAAAAAGCCATGGTAGAATATCAACATATTTACGCTTCACAATTAGACCTTAAGAGCGGAGCTTAACAAGTTGTGATTTGTTGAAAATCATCGAACAAATTGTGGACAAATCATCAGACTCACGAGGAACGACTTTCTACAGATGAGAATGCTGCAATTGATGATCATGTATTGCCGGAGTGAATAATCAATGGTCACATGGTCAACGTAGATCACCAACAGCCACAAACATCGATAAATGTCACAAAATAGTTGCGATATCCTTTTCACGATGGCTGGAGCACAATGATGTATGCTCGGAGCACAAGAACATGTTTGGCGCACAACTGAACATCTTGGTCAACAACGAAATGAGCACGAAATCAGTCGCCAATAAGGTTCCAAATTACCGGCAATAACCACACAACAACAGCATGATAACAACTACAACGACAAAAATTGAGTGAAATCGTAGAATCCTAAAGATGACATATGACAATAAATTCAAAGGTTTCCGCAAAAGTAGCTAGACTTTTTTGGATTTCCAATGTGATACAAACAGGTTGAACTGGGTTTAACTGAACATGTGCGGGTTTTAACATTTGGCACATCACTAAAGCTGAACTAGCTAGATACACATACCAATGTAATCATCACAAATCGGTTTTTGTCTAGTTTTGTCGATTACGCTTACGGTTTGTAGTGATTACACATGTTGCATCATGGTGTTTTATCATACCGTTATGCGTCTCGGAGGCAGTACAGTTTAGAGCGCGTATTGTCATTTTAACTTGTGTACAGTTCGGGGTGGAGTACTGTCATGTTTCAGTGGCCGCAGTTTCGGTGGGATTATCAACGGACATTTCATACTGACTCCCGTGCCATTATCAGTTGACCCCTCGCTTTTTTGTTTTTGTTTAAATACCACGGAAAATCGGTGTCGAGTGCAACGATATCTCGCGAATGGAGGTCATGACACTATTTGTGAATTTTTACGGCAAGTCAAAGTGAGATGATAATTACGAAGGGGAAATCTCTTCGTTCAGATGGTGGATCAGGTGATCTAAATATTGGCATTTATTCCGTTGAGACACTTACCTGCTCATCGCACGATGTTACTGTACCGCGCGGGCGGTATGCAAATTTTCAGAAGAGGGGTCTCAGTTCGGGGTGCCTGAACCTAACAGATGACTTGTGGCTTGCGTGTGCATGTCTTTTTTGTTGTGCCATGTTGTTGCTGTTGTTGTTGTATTGTGTTGTTGTCCTGGTTTTTTGTACAGTATACATTTTGTGTGTAGTGCAACTTGTCGTGTCTTTGTTGTACAGTATTTTTTTGTTGTACAGTATTTGTAGTAATTTTTTAAATTTTGATCTGGTTAGAATGCTAATATCGGAATATTAGTGTACAAAAACTGAAAACCCCTAGATAAGTTTTTTTCTAGCGAAAGTAGACAACTTTGCCTGACTTGAAGCCGCTATGCAACTCTCTGACATAATCAGAACGGAGGTTAATAAGGTCATTTCAAATCCCATTTAGATAGCTCTCGGAAGAAAAGGTCAACTTTGAAATTCTGACTCCAGACTGTCTCGGTCACCCTCAATAACTTCCTCCTCCACAACGAAACTCTTCTCACTAAAGGGCTCAATCTGCTGTAAAATTAATTAATAATTTTCACAATCGTTCTCCAAATGCGACAATTTATTTATTTTCCTACATTACTAAAGTTTGCATTTCGAGACAGTTCATAGGTTCCAAAATTTCCAAAATTTATTCCCGCCCACTTTTGAAGTCATTTTGAAATTTGCCAAAAATTGCAAAATGCATTAGCGTTGTGGAACTTCAGTTAGAATGGATGTAACAGTTGCTTCAAATCGTCCTACACATTTCTACGTAATGCGTCCCGCTGTAGGGCTCCTCAGAACTCGGCCATTTGCAATAGCAAGGATTTTCAGAGTTTTAAAACAGTTTAATTTTAATATTTACTACCTTCCTATTTTCATAAATATTAATATTTTCAAGTTGTTTGATTCAACATTGAAATATCGGAATAATGTGCGTCAATATCCAAAATTAATTAAAGGCATCGTTAGATGCAACAGTTGCCAAATTGTACTCCAAATTTCAAATTCTTCAACTTCTGGGGCCTAAATTTCGCCGTGGCATTTGATACATCTACACATATTCTGGGAAGGTAACCTTAAATATGTTAGACTACTAGAATTATATCGAAATTTTCATAAATAAAATGCTAAAAATGAGAATCGGACGCAAACTTCTTGGATGGACGCACCAAATTTCAAGGGACGCATATCTGAAAACTGAAATTTCTGATTTGATCATTTTGTTGCATTTAACCAAAATCTCAGTGCATTCTCAAAATGAAGCTTCATGCTGAATATTACTAATAAATAAAGGAAAGTTAAAATTTGGTATGTGAAATGACATCAAATTTGCCACAGGTAATAAAAATGAATGAAACAACCAAAATGTAGAATGTGCCAGTTTTCGCATTCTCAACAGGAGCACCTCCGCTGAAGCTTCTGACTCAAAACGTGAAACTGGTTTTTGTCCTGGATTTCTGCAGTGTTTTTGAATCGGTCTCTGAAAATTTTAACAATTTTGGAAATGTCGATTGAAGTATGAGAACTTGTTTAAAGAGTAAACTTCCTTTAAAGTATTAACGGTTTGTTTTCAACATCAGACGCAGCTGACGAAAAAGAATTGATTTTGATCTCGTGTCAAAACAACCGCTTGGGGAGGATGATGTATCAGGACCAGGATTACATGCCACTTAAAGACTTGTAGTCGGTTTCTCGATGGAACTTGAAGCTCGGCTCGATTTGTTGCAGTGTTTCAGAATATTCATGTGACACCCAAATGTTGTGATTTTGTTTTCTAGGTACAAGTGCTCCAAGAGGTCCTCATCCCTAAAGTTTCGTAGAAAAACACAAGTTTTTTGCAACCGGTAGATATGGAATGGGTTTATCGTCCACTTGTAGGGCAAACTGGAACATATTTAAGTTGCAATCTGACGGGATAGCCGTGCTCTGCCCACTGTTTTAACTGAGCACGGTTTGCACTTTTCCAGTAATGTTTTCTTATTTCTTTATGACTTGCTTTGGATGCACGTTGTGCCAGGCTTGTGTACCTTCAGTAAAGTGTTTGACGTATATTGTATATGTGAGCGTTTTTATTTGAATAAACTTTTATTATTATTATATTATTATTTATTATTACTATCATTAGTTTATTATACATTATATTGTGAGTTTTCCATAACTCTAAGGTATGGTGCACAAGCCCATCTAGACGCATTCAATTTCACAAGTTAACATTTTTACGATGAAAGCTTCAGAATAACTTGATTCAGTGCCGATTCATATCAGCTACAGATCTTTCGAAACAATTAACAAACTAATTTCTGCAGTACAACTCTAGACCACTTCCAAATATAAACTCACACAGGGAGTGTGAAGTTTTGTGCGCGAGAGACAGAGTGGTCTAGAAAATTGTTAGTGGAAGGTTGTACTGCATAGCAATTGGTGTCCCGTTTAATTTGGATGCGGAGAATTGAAGGTTTTTGACTGTGACAATTGTTTCGGAAAGTGCTGTATTGTTGTGCTAGTCTATGAATCGGCACTGAATCAAGTTATTGCTACTCTGAAGAATTGTCGGTCTAATTGAACAGTGTACGGTCGTTCTTTGGACGGCTTTTCATCATTAAAATATTTGCTTAATTAATTGAATGCGTCTAGATGGGCTTGTGCGCCATACCTTAGAGTTATGGAAAACTCACAATATAATGTATAATATAGAAATAAATAATGATAGTAATAATAAATAATAATATAATAATAATAAAAGTTTATTCAAATAAAACGCTCACATATACAAGTATACGTCAAACACTTTACTGAAAAGGATTACACAGAGTTGCAATACAACTACTTACGTGCATCCAAAACAAGAAACAAAAGTCATAAAGTCAAACGAAATAAAACATTACTGGAAAAAGTGCAAACAGTGCTTATTCGTGCTCAGTTAAAACAATTGACAGAACCTAGAAACATCCCAGTCCTTCAGATTACGCTTAAATATGTTCAGATTTGCAGAGCCTACAAGTTCGGACGATAAATTATTCCATATCTGCATTACACGGTTACTAAAAACGTATTTTTTCATTTCTACGAAACTTTGCGGAAGTTAAGGTTTTGTTATGACCTCTTAGACCACTACTACTTCGAAAACAAAAATAGTCCACAACATTTAGGTTGTCTATTCCATGAACTATTCTAAAACACTGCAACAAATCAGCTTTAATACGACGAGCTTCAAGACATTCCATCCCAAGTATTCTAAGTCTTTAAGAATGTGGCATATTTTGTAATCCTGGTATTCTCTATTCTCCTGGTATATATCTCTGTCCCACCGATTGTCATCCTCCCCAAGCAGTTTGTTTCACTATTTTACGAGATCAAAATCAATTCTTTTTCGTCAGCACTACTGCGTCCTTGTAATGTCAAGCAAGCACTCAGACAAGTACCAATTAGGTCGACCGTTAACTACTAAAGGAGATTTATGCTTTAAACAAGGTTTTCTCATACTTCGAGTAATTTTGTCTTTTCAAATTGTTCATACGAATTGACTAAAGCCTTGCAGAGTCAGTTTTCTTAGTTTGCTGTTTGAGTCGAAAACAACTGAGATATCACCTGTTGAATTTTGAAAACTGGCACATTGTGCGTTTTAGTTGTTTTCATTCGACATTGCAAACAATAACTAAAACGCTGAAAAATGACCCTTGGCAAGAATTTGATGTCTTCGCATACCAAATTTTAACTTTCTAACATAATTTAATTGAAAGTAATTCTTTGTCAAAGTTTCGTTTTAAGTTGCCCAGTTTGTGAGTTACCACCTAACTATGAAAGCTTCATTTTTGAGAATACGCAAGATTTTGGTTGAATACTGGCTTAAAGTGGTCAAATCAGGGTTTTTTGGTTTTCGGATTAGCGTCAACCTTGCGTCCCGCTAAATTTAAGTTGCGTCCCGTTAAGAAGTTTTGCGTCCAGGCAGAATTCTCGTTTTAGCGTGTTTTTAGTGAAAAAATTGTTTTATTTATGAAAATTTCGATAATTCCTGTAGTGTAACGCTATTTAGACTATTTAGAAAGTTGATGCTGCTTAACTGTAATGCACGATTATAAGGTTACCTTCAGAATATGTGTAGATGTATCAAATATACACGGCGGGAGTCTGGGGGGCGGAGCCCCCCAGAAGTTGAAGAATTTTTTGAAATTTGAAAGATTTTATTTGGCAACTGTTGCATCTAACGAATGCCTTGAGTAATTTTGGATATTATTGACACACATTATTCCGATATTTCAATGTTAGTTAAACAACTTAAAGTATTAATGTTTATGAAATATTTAGGAATATCATAGAGAAGGAAGGTAGTAAATATTAAAACATACATGCTGTTTTAAAAACTCTGAGAACTATAATGATCCTTGCTAACAATATTGCAAATGAGCACCGGGGGTCTGAGGGGCGGAGCCCCCCAGCAGTTGGAGACTTTTTGAAATTACGGATCAAATCCGTTGTGGAAATGTGTAAAAAAAATTGATTTGGTAACTGTTACATCCATTCTAACTGAAGTTCCTGACGCTAATGCATTTTGGGTACACCTTGGCATTCCATGACAAAGTGGAAAACACCGGGGGTCTGGGGGCTGTGCCCCCAGGACCCGAAGAAATTTTTGGAAAAGACAGAAAAATTGGTACTGGAATCATTTAAAATTTTTACTCTTACAAAAGTGAATTTTCTCCTGAACTAATGCTGCATCTAGCTTGCGTCCTGCAAAATTTCATTGCGTCCAGATAAGAAACTTTAGTAGTAATAGGTAATAAAATGGTGTCGCATTGGGAGGGGGTTTTGGTGGTTGTGGAGGAAAATTGGGGGGAGGTTGTGGCGGAAAGTTGGGAGGGGGTTTTGCGGGTTGTGGAGTTGGGAGGGGGTTTTGAGGGTTGTGGAGTTGGGAGCGGGTTTTGAGGGTTGTGGAGTTGGGAGGGGGTTTCCTGGGTTGTGGAGGAAATTGGGAGGAAGTTGTGGAGGATGTGACCGGAACCACGGTCGACCCAAGGTCAAATTTCAAAGTTGACCTTTTCTTCCGGAAAACTTTATCTAGGGGGTTTTCGGGGTCGTAGATTTCAAAAATGACCTTAGTTTTGCTCTACTGATTAACCTCCGTTCTGACCCATGTCCGGAACCATGGCTGACCCTAGGTCAAATTTCAAAGTTGTCTACTTTCGCTAGAAAAACTTTATCTAGGGGGTTTTCGGGGTCCTAGATTCCAAAAATGACCTTAGTTTTGCTCTATTTCTTAATCTCCGTGCTGACCCATAACCGGAACCACGGTCGACCCAAGGTCAAATTTCAAAATTGCACAAAATACTGTACAACAAAAATACTGTACAACAAAAAGACACGACAAGAGTACACTACACAAAATAATATGCAACAAAAATACAGGACAACAACACAGTACAACAACAACAGCAACACAACACTGTACAACAAAAAGACACGACAAGAAAACTACTGCACAAGAATAATACCACAAAGTCATCTGTTAGAGTTCAGAAAGTCACGAACTAGCTGAGCAACCTTGTGTTTCGAGCATTGTAGTTTATATCTCATTTGCATGCCGCTGTGCACGGTACAACACGACAGTCCTTCAACATCGTGCGTGTGGGCAGGTAAATTCATGTCCTCAACGGAGTCATAAATGCCAATATTTAGATCATTCCAAAAGAGAGCCTGATCCATCTCCCTGAACAGAGATTTCCCCTTCGTAATTATCATCTCCACTTGACTTTGCCGTAAAAATTCACAAATAGTGTCCATGACCTCCCATTTCGCGGGCACAGTTGTAGTGTCGTTCCACTCGAGTCCGTTTTCCGACCGGGCTAAATAAAAATAAGCTTGTTGACGAGGGGTCAACTGATGAAATGGCACAGGGGGTCGAATATGAAATGTCCGTTGAGCTAAATTTCCACAGGGAAAGCGTACGGCCACTGTAATTTCCATGGGCACTTCACCCACATGATGAATACAGTCGTACGTCATACTAACAAAACCAATAGAACTCATCTCCGCTAGACAGTACACAAGTTAAAATGACAATACGCGCTCTAAACTGTGTACACTGCCTCAGGGCATAACGACATGACAAAACACCATGATTGCAACTTATGTGTAATCACTTTAAACTAAATAGCGTAATCATTTAAAACTAGACAAAACCGGTTGTGATGATTGCATTAATTTATGTGTAATCACTTTAAACTAGTTAAAACCGGCTTTAGTGATTATGGTAAATGAGTCATCATTAGAAACTAGTTAAAACCGGTTTTGGAGCAACTGTTACACACATGTTCAGTTAAACCCGGTTCAACACTGTTTGTATCACAAATTTAGGTATTTGACAAAGTCAATGCAAAAGTCTAGCTACTTTTGCGGAAACCTTTGGAGTTTATTGATAAAAATATGTCATCTTTAGGATTCTACGATTTCACTCAATTTTTGCTTGTCTGAATCGCCGTTGTTTGCGTCGTTGTAGTTGTTGTCATGCTTGTTGTTGCTGGCTGTAGTGATGGTTGGTGCCGGTGTTAGTTGCTAGTGTGAAATTGAGCGACTGTTTCGTGCTTTCTGTCATGCTCGGCTATCTTTCTGTCTGCTCGGCTATAGCTACTGTGAGTTTGCTCTTTCCTTGCCCTAAGCTATCTTCGTTTGCTGTTGAATACGTCAACATTAATATAAAGAATCGATATGCAGGAGAATATCTGACTGAATAAGCTGACACAACCTCAGAAGCAGATTCACAATGCACACCTGTGACCATTGTGGTGAAACATTTAGCAGATCATTCAATATGCGGCGCCACATACAAAACGTTCATGCTCCAACGACTGATGAAGAAGACTCGACATCAGAAGGCTCAGTGCAGGATAGCATTAGCACCACAGAAGGAACTGATGACGAAATTGGAGAATTTTGGGAAGAGCTTGTAGCGAGAGCTGAGGAAAAGTTTCAAGCAAGAGCTCGAAGATTAATGGCAGAATACCAACAAGATGGGCTTAGTATAGACCAAGCAAAAATTGAAGCCTACAATGAAATTAGACCTAAGATAAGAGCGGAGCTTAACAAGCTAGTTAACTTTAAGATAACTCAGTGCAATGATTTGTTGAAAGACCCTATCATCGAACAAATTGTGGACAAACAGTCAGACTACGAGGAACGACTTTCTACAGATGAAGCTCTAAAACGTGCCATTGAAAAGAATGCTGCAATTGATGATCATGTACTACCGGAGAGAACATAAAAGTGAATGGTCAATGGTCACATGGTCAATCAATGCAACAACCCAAGTCATTAAAAACCGACCGACACACACACGCACATACACACTCACACACAAACACACAAACACACACACAAACACACACACAAACACGGACACACTCTCACACGCGCACACACTCACACGCGCACACACTAAAATATCAGCTGGAGCACATTGCGATATCCTTTCAACATGACGAGATATGCTCGGAGCACAATGATGTATGCTCGGAGCACAATAAAATATGTTTGGCGCACAACTGAGCAACATCTAGGAACAACGAAAGATAGCCGAGCATGACAGAAAGCACGAAACAGTCGCTCAATTTCACACTAGCAACTAACACCGGCACCAACCATCACAATAGCCAGCAACAACAAGCATGATAACAACTACAACGACGCAAACAACGGCGATTCAGACAAGCAAAAATTGAGTGAAATCGTAGAATCCTAAAGATGACATATTTTTATCAATAAACTCCAAAGGTTTCCGCAAAAGTAGCTAGACTTTTGCATTGACTTTGTCAAATACCTAAATTTGTGATACAAACAGTGTTGAACCGGGTTTAACTGAACATGGTGTAACAGTTGCTCCAAAACCGGTTTTAACTAGTTTCTAATAATGACTCATTTATCATAATCACTAAAGCCGGTTTTAACTAGTTTAAAGTGATTACACATAAATTGCAATCATCACAACCGGTTTTGTCTAGTTTTAAATGATTACGCTATTTAGTTTAAAGTGATTACACATAAGTTGCAATCATGGTGTTTTGTCATGTCGTTATGCCCTGAGGCAGTGTACACAGTTTAGAGCGCGTATTGTCATTTTAACTTGTGTACTGTTTAGCGGAGATGAGTTCTATTGGTTTTGTTAGTATGACGTACGACTGTATTCATCATGTGGGTGAAGTGCCCATGGAAATTACAGTGGCCGTACGCTTTCCCTGTGGAAATTTAGCTCAACGGACATTTCATATTCGACCCCCTGTGCCATTTCATCAGTTGACCCCTCGTCAACAAGCTTATTTTTATTTGGCCCTGTCGGAAAACGGACTCGAGTGGAACGACACTACAACTGTGCCCGCGAAATGGGAGGTCATGGACACTATTTGTGAATTTTTACGGCAAAGTCAAGTGGAGATGATAATTACGAAGGGGAAATCTCTGTTCAGGGAGATGGATCAGGCTCTCTTTTGGAATGATCTAAATATTGGCATTTATGACTCCGTTGAGGACATGAATTTACCTGCCCACACGCACGATGTTGAAGGACTGTCGTGTTGTACCGTGCACAGCGGCATGCAAATGAGATATAAACTACAGTGCTCGAAACACAAGGTTGCTCAGCTAGTTCGTGACTTTCTGAACTCTAACAGATGACTTTGTGGTATTATTCTTGTGCAGTAGTTTTCTTGTCGTGTCTTTTTGTTGTACAGTGTTGTGTTGTTGTTGTTGTTGTTGTACTGTGTTGTTGTCCTGTATTTTTGTTGCATATTATTTTGTGTAGTGTACTCTTGTCGTGTCTTTTTGTTGTACAGTATTTTTGTTGTACAGTATTTTGTGCAGTTGTCTTGTTGCACCATATTATTTTTGTGCAGTGTTGTTGTTGTGCAGTGTACAGTATTGTTGTTGTTTTCTCAATAAAAGTCATCCGCCTGTATGGGCCGTATTGGTTTGTCGCTTTACAGTATTGTGCCACCGTAAACTAAAGTAGTCGGGTGATCACTAGCGGTCGCACCCTGCATAGGATCATTCACAAATTCACGACCCCAAAACCTCAACGTTTCGCTTAGATCTAGGGTAAGAGGGTTCCGGTTATGTCCAGCATGGAGGTTACTTTGGCCAAGATCTGAGACTTTAAATTCTGCGACCTCGAAAACCCCCTAGATAAAGTTTTTCGAGCGAAAATAGACAACTTTGAAATCTGACCTAGGGTCAGCCATGGTTCCGGACATGGGTCAGCTCGGAGGTTAAGAAATAGAGCAAAACGAAGGTCATTTCTGAAATCTACGACCCCGAAAACCCCCTAGATAAAGTTTTCCCGACGAAAATGGACAATTTTGAAATTTGACCTTAGGTCGACAGTAGTATAGAGTGAGCAGATGAGGGGGGGGGATTATGTTGCTCCCCCTGTAGGGGGATGCAACACGTGTCGAACATAGCTCCTCTAGGGGGAGTGGGGGAGGGGGAGCAACATGATCCCCTTGTAGGGGGAGCAACATGTGTTGAAGATAGCTCCCTCCGTAGGGGGGATCAACATTGAGGGACCAACATGGGGGAGCCAGACTCCCTCACTCCCTCTGTAGGGGATCAACATTGAGGGAGCAACATGGGGGAGCCAGACTCAATCACTCCCTCTGTAGGGGGGGTCAACATTGAGGGAGCAACATGGGGGAGCCAGACTCCCTCACTCCCTCCGTAGGGGGATCAACATTGAGGGAGCAACATAGGGGGAGACAGACTCCCTCACTCCCTCTGTAGGGGGCAGCAACATTAAGGGAGTGTACTAAAGATAGCTCCCTCTGTAGGGGGAGCAACAGGGAGCAGAAAAGGGAATCCCCTTGAATCTTTTCTTTGTATTTAGACTGTTCTACTGACCAGAGACGTTCCCTTAGTCACTACAGCCTTGACACCCTCTTCCTGCAGGACTTGGCAAATAGCATCCAGCGTGTTTTGGAACGTTGGCAGCTGAAAGCTGTGATTCCAGTCTAAACCGAATCGACCGCAGGCATAGAGCACACAGTGCTGTTGTTCAAGGTTCAGTTCGTCGAAAGGTCGGGGGGCTCGGATAGTGAATTGGTGGTGAAAGGGTATCGAATAGGAGGGTTCGACATGCAGGGTGGCTTCCAGTGGGACGTCTCCCATTTGTTTGACTCCAATGGGATTCAATGTAAGGACAGCGAACGAAGATGTAGGCATTTCGCGGAACGATACTGAGAAAGAAGGGTAAGATACGATACTGACAAGCAATAATCAAATTTCAGAAATTAATGTAAGAAGTGAAGCTCAACAGACAAACGTTAACTAAGGTCAGAATAGACTTGTTTAGGAAGCTTGGAGATTAAACAGACCGTTGCTAATTACTGTCTGGCTACTTTCCTGAAAATCTGCTTCATAAGCTTAACCACTGGACCGTTGCTAATTGCTGTCTGGTTCCTTTCCTGAACATCTGCTTCATAAGCTTAACCACTAGACCAATGCTAGTTACTGTCTAGACTCATTCTTTATCATTTGACCCTGACGCTCATTAATTATTCATAATAACGGCTCACACATTGGAAAGTATAAATAAACAAAGACTACACGTCAATCTCCATCGGTAAGGAAATTTGGATAATATCAACAGTCTCGTCGCCTTCAGTAGTGTCCATCGATTCTGGCAAAAAACAATGTCTGAATCGATTTTAGAACCAACCAGTCATCATGATTGTAGCTAATTTCAATTACCTCCATTTCTCGAGTACGCGGAGCAAATATAGCTAAATGAGCTAGTTTTAATCCAGGAATCGCCAGTTGTCCAAGTATCTGCGAATAATAGGAATGAGACTTTCTTACCGAATACCCGTCAGACGTTATCTCACAACAAAATCTCGATTTACGCTGAAGAGCAATCTGTGCGATCTTCTTTGTAGTAGAGACACTTCACTTCGAGTACCCAAGGCAAGCGGTCGGGATTGTTTAAATCGTAAACAAGGCCATCTGGGGAAACTCCCAAATACGGTCCCCAAGCTGGAACACAGAGACCAACTTCTCGTATTGCAACTTGCATACCACGTCGTTCTTTCAAATACTCGATGTAGCGGAGTTTTGCATTGGGCTCTTCTTCAATGCCCATCGCACAGGGTTCTGGCATTCCAGTCGGTTTCGTTGATGAACTGATCTCATCCGCAAGACGTCGGACAGAACGTTCACTGCCCAATGACTGTACTCTACCAAATCGTGACGCCGTAATTCTTCCTTGTCGCATTTTCCACCAGTTTTCGTTTTCTCTTTGACCAAGAGTGCTTAAGGCAACCGTCTTAAACAACTGACCAGACATTACTGATCAGTGTGGCAAAATTTGCCGACTTGTCTCTTTTTGTTTTTATTTTTTCTTTCATTCTGTTTTCTTATTTTTTTCATCTTTCTTTTTTTTCTATTTTTTGTTAATTTTATTTTTTTTCTTTTTTTTCAGAGACAAAGTTTTCTATATATACAATAGTATAAACAAATCATTACAGGTCTGATAAGTATTTTAAAAACACATTTACATTTACAAACATGTACAACCAACTGTATACAACAAATTACAAATACATAACAAACAGTTCATTTGTGAAAGAGCTCTGCGCGAACTTCCATTAACAATTGACCAAGAACATTTTTTCCACACCACGAAGTCGGTTTCTCCGCATTTGTGTCAGTAATGTTGACCCCAATTCCAAAAAATAATGTTGACCCCAATTCCAAAAAATTTGTCATGTTCAGTTGCTTCAGTGAGAATGGCATCATCGGTTTTTTGAAGATTTTCACAACGAAATGTCATTTTCGTGATCCAATAGCAAATAGATCCAAATGTTTAATCGTAGTGGTATAACAACTGCTCATTGACCCTAAATCCTAATTCACGTCGTCGACGAAATTTTTTCTCAACATAATATCCTGTTAAATTTAATAGGTAAAACAGTCCTGCTCGCGTTTATAGTTATTATGCGTCTGTCAAATCCTAGTGAGAACACTTGGTGGCTCTACTGTCCTGTGATGATAGTTACTGAAATCGGTGGTGTAAAAGTGTCCAGGACGTTGCGCGACTCTCTAAGGACGTGAGCCGGCAAGGTGCGGTGGTGGAAAAGTGTCCAGGACGTTGCGCGACTCTCGAAGGACATGAGCCGGCAAGGTGCGGTGGTGGAAAAGTGTCCAGGAAACTTTTCGACTTTCGGCGGACTTGAGCTGGCAAGTTGCGGTGGTGGAAAAGTGTCCAGGAAACTTTTCGAGTTTCAGCGGACATGAGCCGGCAAGGTGAGGTGGTGGAAAAGTGTCCTGGACAAGACGAGACTATCTGCGGAGATGAGCCGATTACGACGGACATGAGTCAGTCCTGGCGGATTTGAGCCAGTACGATAGGAGTTGAACTGCTCCGGCCGGACTTGAGCTAGTAAATATGGATTTGAGTCACTTCTACGCTTTGCACGCGGATTCGAGCCGGCAGGCGGATACATTAAGTAGTCAAGCAGAAACTATCCAGGACTCACGATTCGCAACGACAAAAGCTTAATCTGAAGCCGATAACCCGATAAAGGATGAGAAACTAATAAAATACAGTCAATTGCAACTGATACTGCTACTACGAGTCACTACGAATCACTACTCACTCAAGATTCGCAACCACTCGCGCTTGAACCGATAACCGAATAAAGGCTGAGAGACTACTAAAATGTAGACAATTACTAATAGCAAAGCTACTAGTAAACCATACTACTAAGATACTAAACCCTCTACGGTAAGTTACCCTAGCGATGAGTGATCGTGATGATGATGTGCTACCTACCTACCTAACTACCTACTAAAAACGTGTCTTTTATTTACACCGTCAAACAAATACATTTACATGACACTAAACGATAAAAACGTGACAGAATGCCAACAACGATAAAGCTATTACAGCGAAACGACTATTTTAAACAGCATAAGTTCCAGTACCAAAACCTGGGTGCGCACTGATTGGATACGTCGAAAAGCTGATAAAAAGTGTACCGACAACATTTACATGCAGAAATATTCGTTCAGACAGGCTACATTTGCAAAAACCTGGGTGCGCACCTTTCTGTAAAAACATACCACAACGACCATCCAAACAGCATGGCACATGACGCACCGGGTGAATAGCAATCCAGAAAATTCAAAACTTTAAAGTGGTAATGAGAGACGGCAATATCGAGATAGAATTTAAAAGTTGAAGACTTAATCGGAGCAGAAATTTCGGGTTATTCATGAAAAGCATGTCATGTTAGCAAAGATTAGTATACTGAAACAATAAGCACCCGATGAAATAGTATAGATATATACCTGAAAGTAATTTGCCAAAACAAGTGCATACGCGGAGTGAAAAGTGATAGGCGGAAAACGAATCCCAATAGGTGTAATTTCTTGATGGCTCACTGAAATCGGAACAGCCGATGAAATGATATAGATATATATACCTGAAAGTAATTTGCCAAAACAAGTGCATACGCGGAGTGAAAAGTGAGAGGTGTAAAGCGATTCCCATTAGGTGTAATTTCTTGATGGCACACTGAAATCGGAATGGAAGTTCCGCTCATGTACTTCCACGGACTTCATCCGTTCGCAACGTGTTTCTCTTATAACATGGACATGTGCCACGCCGCATGGACATGTGCCGCGCAGCATGGACGTGAGTTACTCAGTATGGACGTGTGCCATTGACTGCGGACATGTGTCGCACAGAATGGACACGAGCCGGCAAGGTGCGGTGGTGGAAAAGAGTCCAGGAAACTTTCTGACTTTCGCCGGACACGAGCCGGCAAGGTGCGGTGGTGGAAAAGAGTCCAAGAAACTTTCTAACTTTCGCCGGACATGAGCCGGCAAGTTGCGGTGGTGGAAAAGTGTCCAGGACGTGGCGCGACTCTCTAAGGACATGAGCCGGCAAGGTGCGGTGGTGGAAAAGTGTCCTGGAAAAGTGTCGAGTAAATCTCACGGGGGCTCGAATCACGGACAGCAGAGCCACCAAGTGTTCTCACTAGGATTTGACAGACGCATTATGTGCTACAGAACATT
>JASAND010027477.1:0-86096 GCA_030248195.1 Trissonchulus latispiculum | reverse complement strand
GGCCCCAGCGTCCTGTGGGTGGGGGCCCCGCCTACAGTGGGTCAGGTGTGGGTCAAAATTGAAAGTCTTCAAAAGTGGTCAAGTTTGGTGTCAAATGAAAGCCCATGCTTGAGAACGATCCAAGTTTTGTGATTATACCAGCCACAAAAAGTAGCTCCACCGACCTTTGGCTGGCGTGGGTCAAAAATTAGTCTTCAAGTGTGGTCATGTTTGGTATCAAATGAAAGCCCATTGCATTGTTCAAGCTCCTTATCTGCGTTAGCTCACTGCTGGAAAGGAACCTTTAAAATGACAGAAGGACAAGTAATAAAAATGCTCCCCGGAGCATGAAAAAGTAATATGGGTAGTGGTGAGGTTGTAAAATCAAGAGAGGACTAGTCTTAAAAATGCCTAATATGGGGCTAGGTTCGAAAAAAAGAAGAGGACTAGGTTGTGGGCGAATTAATATGGGCACAGCTTCGCCGAGCCAACCCATATTCATGGGCTTTCACGCTTCGCCATTTCGATTGCCATATACAAAGCAATTAATGTCAGTCAATAAATACAATTCCAGCAGTTACATATAAATAAACTATATAGTATGTAATTTGGTTTGTGCTGGACTACGACTAACAACGAGAAAAAACCGAGGCTATGATTTAACGCTAACGGTTGAATAGAAATAGAAGATCGCCGGAGAGAGTCCTGATCCTGAAGTTATTGTTGAATATGTTCTTTTCATATAAATGGTTAAACCGCTCAGTAGATAAATATTCAGAGTTTATCGAAAGAAATGTCTGCTTCCACTAAAACTCGTTTATCATAGTCGTATATTATTTACCTACCTTAACTACTGGTACGTATAATATGTATATAACTTTTTCAGTCCGCGAATATGGGTTGCTCGGCGAAGCTGTGCCCATATTAATTCGCCCACAACCTAGTCCTCTTCTTTTTTTGAACCTAGCCCCATATTAGGCATTTTTAAGACTAGTCCTCTCTTGATTTTACAACCTCACCACTACCCATATTACTTTTTCATGCTCCGGGGGAGCATTTTTATTACTTGTATATATATATATATATATATATATATAATGTAAAATACGATCGAATAATATAAATATAGCATATTCATACCGTGTATAAATAATTTTAAATTTTAGTTTTAAAGCTATGTAGTAAAGTTTAACTATGCTATAAGACAAAAATCTCTTAATAAATAGCAAATTTCATGTTCGTGCATTGAAATAACTATATAAAATATAGTTCAAACGTTATTACAATGTTCTAGTAACTACAAAAAAGCAAAAAATTCTGCAAAAATTGTCCAAAACGTCAGAAAAAATTTTCGATTTTTGTAGTGTTAAAGAGCTGGTTCCGGTTCCGGTTCCGGTTCCGGCTTTGTAAAGCCAGTTCCGGTTCCGGTTCCGGTTTTTTGGAGTTCCGGTCGATCCCTAATATATATATATATATATATATATATATATATATATATATATAGGATCTGTTTTATTTTATATCTATTAGGAATCGGATCCGGCTCCGGCTTCGGCTCCCGGAATTACGACTTCCGGCTCCGGTTAACCGGCGCCGGAGGCAGAGGTGCCGGAGCCGGAGTTTCTGCCCAGCACCTAACACTGTTGTTCGTATTTAATTTATATTGAACTATATCGTCAAATTTTACTCCGTATAAAACAAAAATGGCAATTTTTCATAAAACTCCCGCCATAGGCGCGGGTTTTTGTAATTTTGATTTTATTTCTGACTGCGAAAGTAAGTTAGACACCCAATCTGCGTTTAATTATGCGTTTATTTATGCTTTAGCAAGTTATTTATTTATACGTATCCTATTATAAGAATGTCGTGAATTCATGCTTTCTTTTCTATTTTGAATATCATTGTACATATATATAATATTTGAATTCATTCAGAGGTCCTTGTTAACTGGATTACAGTAATATATATATATATATACATGGAATGTTTTAGTCATTTTTACTGTCGATTAGAAGAGTGAGGTCTCCTCTCCTATGTAATTAAAAGTGATTACAGGGATTTTTATATAGCAAATAAACAAAGCCATCTTAACAACGCATACATACAACAGCTTTTAACCCTTAAATATTAACAATATTTTGATAACGATTTTTGTAATGGCCTAAAAATATTGGTCGTTGAAGACTTTCAGCCTAAAGATTGACAATGAAAAAATCCGGCTCCCGCTCCGGCCGGAGTCAACCTAATCCTTGCTCCGGCCGATCCATAATATCTATATAAATTTAACTTCTCCATTTCTGTAATTTTTAATGGCACAACAACAAACAACAAATTGCATAACAACTCCTTGAATATAAAATTAGAATGATGAAACCATACCATCATTCCAGCTAGAAATCCCAATAATGAAACAGTTAGTCAATAGTCATAATATCTGTACGTACGTACGTACTGCAGCGTTTGCGCCAGTTGCAACAAAGCGTTGACGGAAGGAAAGCACACAGGCCACACAAAAGAACCAACGTACATATATAGAACTAGAACTAAATGCTCTTTCCTTGCTGCCTTTATGAACCAAAAAGAACACTTACACAATGGTACGAGCAAGGTAGTCGCTTTCAAAATACCATCTCACGCCACAGTATATAAATTACTCTCTCTCTCTATATATAGAAAGCCAATCGCCGGCATTCTTGTCCGGGACTGTGTTATATGCTGCAGCCAGCAAGTTTCGTTAAAAGCTTGATGGTCTGGGCTACACGATATCCTACGTGGTGGATGAAACCCAGCTAATTTGGTCAGAGACAAATCTATATAATCTAAAGATCATCCGTTTCGTTCTGCCAAAGCCTCGGGTCTTTCCCATTATCCCCCCACAGCTCCGAAGAAGCACCGAAGAAGCACCGAAGAAGCACAATTTGACCGACTGAGTTGAAATTTGGTAGGGGTAGGTTTTCGGACCTGATGACATCAAAAATGCAAAAATTTTAAATTTTTAAAAATTTTAGTTTGGTAAGGGCGGACCAAGGGGAACCTTATATTAAGCTAACGAAAAGCTGAATCGAAAAACTGATTTCAGATTCGTGATCAGCGCCCCAGAAAGCCCTTGTAAGCATGTTTTCAAAAAAATTTATTTAAAAAAATTTTTCGGTTCCCCTTGGTCCCCCTCTACCTAACTAAAATTTTTAAAAATTTTTTAAATTTTTGCATTTTTGATATCAGCAGGTCCGAAAACCTACCCCTTCCTAAAATTTCAACTCAATCAGTCAAACTGTGCTTCTTCAGTACTTCTTCGGAGCTGTGGGGGGGAGGGATAATGGGAAAGACCCAAAGCCTCTATAATATACTCAGTCGGGCTGTAAAATATACATAGCATATATATTGCTATATCATTATAATTTAAGTTTTTAATTATGTAATCTCAATCACTATTAGTCACTGAAGTCCTCAATCACTGAAACACACGTGAGGACTACTCTGTTTCTCTTCATCTCTCAACTCTAGGATTAAGCAAAAACTTGTCGCATGATCATGGCCTGCTCTGATATGTGATTTTGGGATTACTATAAAACAAATATTCGCAGCAAAATCTGAACACGGAGCATGATGGTCGCTAATAAAAATTGTGTTAAAACCCGTTTTAATAAGTTTATGAGTTCAAGATTCCAGTTGCTTTAAGATTCCAGTTGATTTAAGGTTCCAGATATCCAGATATTATCACCATGGGCGTATCCGGGGGGGGGGTAGTCCAGGGGATCCGGACCTCTCCCTTCGGAAAACTTTACGAATTGTTAGCTATTTTTGCACAAATTTGGCCATTTTTGAGGAAAATTAGGCTCGGACCGTCGGACCCCACCCCTTTTCGGGTTGGATCCCCTCCTTTTTAAAATCCTGGACGCGCCCCTGATTGTCACCAACCAGGTCCTAGGCAAGACATGGTAGCACAGGCGTCTGAGCTAAGAAAAGTTGACATAACAAACGGACGATCTGCAAACCAGGTTTTACCATGCGCCAGGGCCGGGGCCGTGTTTTATCCACCTAAAACAAACACATGTGCCGGGACCGGGTTTTACCCACACCCCAATGTTGGTGTGAGCAGTGGGGGCGTCGATGACTGAAAACGAGACAATTAGATGTACTTTTTAGCGTCACCATGAACCGAAAAAATGGAAACCGTAAAAGAAGGGGGCCCAAATGAAACCGGATATGACGAACAAACGGAATATTCACAATAAACGTACGTGTGCCAAAGTAGAGCTGAGCTGGCAGGGGTTGGCTGGCTAGCAAATGTGTACTGTAGAAACAGCGAGAAAGAGAGAGAGAGAAAGGTAGGTAGGTTGTAGGGGAATGATTGTATGCAATAAGCAAACAGGAATAACCACCACCACCATCAAAGACAGCGAGCGAGCACGGCGCGCACAAGGACGGACACACACACACATACATACACACATACACATACTCATGCATACACACGGACATACCTACGCACACGCTTAATATGCATATAATTTATGTACAAACTGGTTCCACGTAAAGGTGTTGTCCCTGTATTGCCTTTTCCTGCACGGTGTGTGGTTCGTATCGTATATTGTGAAATAACGAAATAAAGCAGTGCCTACGTGCCTGAAGTTATACCCAACTGTTGGCTTATTTCTTGTATTTCTTGGCGATTTCTAATGAAGGGAGGGGGGCTTTTGCACGTTTACTACAAGAATAAGAGGAAATTTTATGGTTGAAGTGATTCAACTGCACCTCCCAAATTCCTAGATCGTGATTCTAATTCAACCCAACATATACTTACAACCAAAAATAGAACCACATTACTACAACTACATACAGCCAAAATGCTTGGGTTAAAATTACACACGGGGAGCGACAGACAGGCCCAGGCCCGGTAAGCCAAAGCCAAGGTGGGAATGGAGGACTTGAAATGTCAGTAAAACGCACATGACCCACATATACGCACAGTACTGGCATGCCTGTACAGAAAACACCACCACTGACTTACACTCAGTTTTGTACTTGCGACTGACTATCCATAATATATATAGCAGTGTGGGGAGATTTTCATTGCAAAAGGACCCTACTAACTGCCAATGGCCCCAATCATGTGCGAAGGGAAGGGTGTGTTGGGCAGTGAAGGACACAGACAGATATATGTGTGCCTAAGTTTTGTGTATAATAAAATTTTAAAATCCAGTGCACAAGCATGTGTGTAACTTAAATTTCTCAACAGACTTGGGGCGACGAGGTGAGAGCGGACGGATAGTGAAGGTAAAAAAGGAAAAAACGAAAGGAAATATTAAAAACAAAGAAACGAACGGAAACCGGAAACTAGAGTAAACTGATCACAATAAAACTGAGTAGTTGTTCAAGTTTTTGTCATCCATCCTTGTATATAATACCTATAAATAAACATATTAAATAAATATACATATTATATAATGTGTATTTATTAATTATATACTATATAGGTATGCTTAAGGCTTAAGGGGAACACTAAAAGGAGCATCTAGTTCAACAGCCAAAGTGAATGAACGAGGTCAGGCTCATATATACTTGATCCGGTAGCATTATTACACGTTGCAACTTCGAGTACGATGTGATAAGTATATTATGTAACCCTGGCTCTTTTCTACTGGGTGTAGGGTTGTGCGTTTTTGAGCGTTTGTAACTTTATTATAGTAGTACAGGTAAAACAGGCTAATTTTTACTACACTTTTGGCAATTTTAGGCCACTTCAAGTTCCTTCCCAGCTCTTGTCTTTCCCTCTCCCACTAGTGGGACCTCAGTCACCCCTACTCTTATGGCATAAAAATTTAAAACACAAATAAAGCAAAAATTCAACTATTATTACGAATTTCCACAAACAAGTATGACCAAGTACGTATGCGTATGCACATAAACTATCGGCCAAAGCATTAACAACATTCGTGGCGCTATCATAGAAAGAAGAAAGGACTTGCATACCCACCCAAAAGACCCAGCCCAGCGCATATTCAACAGCGTAAAGTGTCTCGCTCTCAACTACGCAGATAAGAAGGGGCCCAACCAAAAGTATCAATAGACCTTGCGCTTTTTGTAGGCGACTAAAGCAAACCAGCCCGGCAATGCCAGCAACCGGTATTGTGGAAGGAAAGAAGAAAAATACCACACACATGCACACATAACACAGACACAGAGAGAAGCCAGGCACGCCCACATACAATAGAAAAGGATGGATGGCTAGTGCAGGGAAAAGGCAGCAATAAACCATTACATTCACAAGGGCATAGAGTACACATAAATACCGGGGTTAAGGAAGATCAAAGAAAACTGAAAGCAGCTTAACTAAACGCAAACTTTCTGCAACAAAGGAGCTTTGCCCCATTCCGCCTTGTCCAAATGCTTATTAGTCATTCCCAGCTAGAACCAAGGGTCTTGACGACTCAAAATATTTTAAACTCGACCGAATTAGTTAAAATGTGGTGTGGGTAATGTTTCTGACCATTCAAAGTCCACATGCATGTATATAAGGAAACATTTTTGATTTCACAAAATTAGATTTTTTCGGTTCCCAAGGGAAGGTCAGGGAAACCGAAAAATGTTTTCTTTCTGGCTTTCCTGTAAAGATGTATTTGGGAATTTTTGAGGTCGCAGAACTAGAATCAGATATCCGTTTTTCGATTCAGCTGTTAGTTAGCTCGTACTACGCCTCGCCTACATATTACGTTTACAACCTTAGATTATTCTGAGCTAACAAACTTCTGAATCGAAAAAAGATTTCAGATTCACGTTATATATATACATATATATATATATAATATATATATATGTTTTTATTTATTTTGATTTTATTTACAACTATATATATATATACAGAAATAGGCATAAAAAGTTTTAGCTTGGTCCCCTCTTGCGAATCGAAAAACTCCTTTTCTAGAATTCTAGATTCAGCATATGCACAACTACGCAAGCTAGGCAATTACGTAACGTCTAATCTGATTTAAGTTCATAAATAACTTTTAAGTTTCAAGCTGACCTTAACGAAAACTGCAACGAAAGATTTAGAGGTCTTGTCTCGATTGCCCCCCCAGCCCCCACCACTCAAAATTCCTAAAACTTGACCAATTGAGTTAAAATTTGGTATGGGTATGTTTTAGACCACGTTGAGTTCAAATATCGCAAAAGTTTTCGATTTCGATTTTTTTCGCTTCACAAAGGGGGGGGACCCAAGAGGGACCGAAAACTGTTTTGTCTTCGATTTTGCTGAAAAGTTGAATATAGGGGTTTTCGGGGTCGCAGAACACGAATCTGAAGTCCGTTTTTCGATTCAGCTTCTCGCTAGCTCAATATAAGCTTATATCTTATGCTTACAACTTTAGCTTACAGCAAACTAACAAAAATTTGAAATGAAAAAGGGACTTCAAAACCCCCACATACAACTTTTTCGAAAAATCGAATTTCGCGAAATCCAAAAAATTTATAAAATGTGGTATAAAACATACGTACCAATACCAAATTTTAACTGAATTGGTCAAGGTAAGAATTTTGAGTGGTGGTAATTGAGGGTAATCGAGACAAGACCCAGATTTTGTACAAACTAAATCCACGAAAGCAATGCACAAGCTTTATTTACAGATGACCTTAAGTTATGTGCACCTGAGTACGGATCACTGCTAAACACTGGTGCATACAGCACAAATAAAGGAAAAAGGCCTTCTATATTTACAACAATAGTATATACAGCTTAACTAACAGTTCAGTTCACGCAGATTTAAAGCCCTCAAACATATATACAGGCAACTTTAACAAGAATATCTATCGTGGGTTTTATTTAACGGACATTTAACGTGGACGGACCCGGAGAATGACCTAGGGTCTTTGACCTTTTGAAATGTTCAGGGCAAATGAAGGAATAGATAGGAAACGGGGAAAAGAGAAATGATGACGACGACCAAAGTGATAATGTTTAGAAATAATCACCTGTCAGGAGGGCCAAAATTAGGCCAAGGTCTAAAACCCTTTTTCTTGCCCTGAAGGGCGATAGGAATCTCTCTTTCTCTGTACGTACGCATGTTACTATATTCTGGAAACCCCTTTTTGGGTCGTCCGACCTTTTCCCAAACACTAAGTATATAAGTATATCCCTTCTTTTAGTCACACTTAGATTGGAGGGTGGATTTTGAGTTTCCCCTGCCTTTTGCCTTCCTTCTTAAAAATGTGGACTTGAAGGTTGAGAAAAGAGTAAGAGGGCCAATTATACATAGTACATAGGCTTCTTGGAAAAGAAAGCAAAAAGCCACTGGAAGGACAGGCAAGATAGAATAGAGGAGAGGGGAGGGGGGCGGAAACTGGAACCAGTTGAAAGGGGGCCCTATAATGAGAGCCATTACGTAGTGAGAGCGAGACGAGAGCGTCAGGACACATTACCATTTAGGGGGGGTGCGATGACCTTGAATGACAAATTTTATTAACCTTCCTTCCACTGACTCCGCCATCTATCTTTTACATAAGTGGCGTGCATGACTGAATTTTAAACTTTTCACAGCCCAACCAAAAACCCCTACAGGAGGACGATGGCACAGAGAGCGAAAGAGCACGCATACCTATGCGCACTAAAACTATATATAATAAATCTGTACTTAGATATATATACAGGTACGCTATACTAGATTTGAAAAAGTTTTGCAAAATAGACCCCGAACATTTCCATACACACTTTGTCTCTCGCTCGCTCGCTCGCTATCCATTCACCTGTGATTGCGGACATAAAAGTTTGGAAATTTTGTACGTTCCTATAGGCAGTGATAGAGACGCAGACCAACTTTACACATATACGTACCTATACACACCCACAAAGACAGTCAGTCAAGTTAGTCGGTACTGGAAAGCGGTTCACAACTCCCAAACAAGGTCTCTCCAAACTAAACAGACGTTTGGCCGCGCCGACTTGTGCCAGTCAAATTACAAGGGCAAACTTCGTTGCAACTATCTTTCTTTTGCCCCCTCTCTGGCCAAAAACTTTTCTCAGATGATGCGGACACAATATACAAACATATACATTTCCCTTCAATGTATTATATGCTGCTTATATACTTCTTAGGAACTTCAAGATCAGATGAGGAAATGGGTTATAGTACGTACGTGTATATTCATTATGTACTTCAACCAAAGCTGACATTTATCTAACATCCAACGAAAAATTTGTACACATACACAAATTAAACCACTTTCATGCACTCAACAATAAAAACAGTGATCGAAATTCAGTAATATTATGTTAATAAGATAATAACAAACAGTACACATATATTTAACCGAAATATTTTAAGTTCGGCTTCAACCAAAATCAGTAAAAATTGGTGGGTGTACCTGTATCTACTAAATTCTCAACAGAGAAGGCGAGGCGTAACACAAAAGACCGGTTATCAACCTCGGTCGAGTATTTTCTTTTTCTATCACTAAAATACCCCTAAATCATAAGCAAGCACGCTGTTCGAGCTGGCTTATAGACTTACACAGGAAAGCCTCGTTTATCCAAACGAATAGTACCAGGATGAAGGCCAAGGAAATATTATGCAGAGGCTGAAGCTGAAGCTATTATATAGAAAAGATCCTTCTGGGTACTAAATAGCTGAAGGGACGACAGGAAGCCAGACCGACGAATCGACGACTAGTATATACGTAGCAGCGCTAACCAGCGAGTCGGCATTATAGAAAGTGTGCATTAGAAGGCAGGTACTAACCATATAGGTAGGTTTAGGTTTAGCCAAAGACAGAGAGAGAGAGAGTCAGGGTATTAGACCAGTCATTATGCGTTCCCTCGTTCTCGTCCCTTTCACATACATGTGTTGTATCTCTAGCCTATCTTGAAGAGAAGGGGCTTGTGGTTCTTAACCCCCCTCTATTCCCCCTCCCTTCATCAATAGACATGATGAAGAAGTAGGTAGTCGGGCAAAAGGAGCAAAAAAGTGGGGGAAGGGGAAGGCAGGTGCGTCAGCTTGCGAAGGCGAAGCAAAATTTCAAAGGCAAGAGGCACCCAAGCAACCCAACTCTGAATGCAGACACAAGAAAGTAGGGGAGAACGAGGAGAGACATTAGAAGATACACACACCTATAGGGGGAACCAAGCCAGGGAAGGGAGGCAAAGCCCCGGCATTAGGAGGCTGCCTCCTTTCAAGCAAGTCCGGAACTTACTCCCCCCTTGCCAATTCAATTCTTTTTCCAACAACTCAGGTATGGCAGCAGTGTATATCTAGGACTCTACCTAACTGAAAAGTAATACAAAATCAGTAGTATATATAATTTAAAGTAAGCGAAAGCGTACGACCCCACAGCCACAATATATGCACGAAAAGATATTTCATCCTTAAAATAAACAATTTGCCCTGACTAGTTACATAGCCTAAATGGATGAAATAGATTTAAATATTTTGAATTTAAAATAAAACTCCGTCAGCACTAAACGGAACATATATAATTGATGTACACAATCCATTTCACGTACAGTATATATATACAATTACAATTTAGCATACCTTCTGCAAAGATTTCCCGATTTAAGATGCAATCCATCATGAAGCATATTGAAATCTAAAATCAAAAATTTTCAACTAAAGCTTTCTTATCACAAAATTCAATCAGCTGCAGGAACAAGGACCTATATGTCTAGGGTGATCTCAAATCTGGGGAACGAACTATAACGGAGAGAGAGAAAGAGAGCAGTAAAGGTTCTTCACCTTTCGAGCCCCCTACATTGGAAAATCCATAATAGTGTATCCAACCTTCTAACCTGATATCTCAATATTGCCACTACACATAATTAAATGAAGCGAGCGCTTAAGGAACTGGGTATAGACAGACCCTAAGGCACCCTTTCCCCCCTTCTCTGTAACTTTCACGGAGAGACAGAGAGAAGACAGGGAGCTCGACAGGAAAGAGATGGGGAAGGGTATATCTTGCTCTAGAGCCGGCCTCACGACCAAGGCATAATCAGAAAGGCTCTGAACCCCCTTTATGACTACATAGGATATGGTTTAAGGGTAAAGCCATGGCTACAGGAAGACAGTATCCCAGTTGCGCTGGGAATGGAAAAAAGCGAAGACCCATAAAACTAGACTTATTGCTTAATACATATAGTAAAAGTTTAAACACTTCAGACTGTCCATAAAAGTAGTACGTAAATAACTAAATACTATATACATAGTAAACCAATCGGCTAAGTAAAGAGCTTATAGAAAAATCAATTTTCTTAATCTAAGTGTAGATAGAGCTCAGCGAAATACAATACACCTAGAAATTTTCATAAAGAGACAGCGAAAATCCAAACCAACAAAAATTATCCAAGATTTGGCCGTTTTTACACCTTACAGCATAACAGTTCAAATAAATCCCAATAACGTATGTAATTTTAAACTTGCCCGAATCACTTGAAATCCGAACAGAAGCTTGTTTCAAGGAAGATCTTACAAATATTGAATTTTTTGATAAAATTATTGCGCAATCTAAATTTCTTTTCCAGTAGCGTTGTTCCTGCAGGCGATTTCACTTTCAGTTTCAGTATGAGGTAGCGATCCAAGATGATTTGGCACTACTGGCTCTACGGCTGAGAATCCAGAGAGCACTGGCACCCAATGTCTTGTGGCAGGACGGAGTTTGGAGGGATGGGCGCGACAGAAAATATTCATTACCATATATATACCGGGCTTTTTGGTGTGGTTTACCGCGCGGTTAACCGCGGTTTTTACCGTTTCCGACGGTAACCGCGGTTAAAACAAAGTGCGGTTACCGCAGTCACAGTACAAATTTGTCATAGTAACTTGTTGTTATCCTCCATAATTTTTCACTTTATTGCTTTTGAATTAAGTTGCAGCAATTTTTGTGTCGATAGATTACGGTTTTGCTATTTCCTTCTTGCAGTTTCATTTTATTTCCAACAACCGAACAGAATTGCACTTATGAGCTGGGAAAAATCAGAAATTTTAGTTGAATTGAAATTTGGTAAGGGCGTCTTTAAGAAGAGTTTATTTCTTAAATTTATAGGTGAAATAAAACACGAAATACTGAACCAAAAGTCCAAGAACCTGTCATAACTCCCCTTCTATGTTTTGAATCTTCATATATATCAAATTTTGTTTCCGGAAAAACATGATTCTCCATTTATTTTTCAATCAAACTGCGACCTAGTGTTTGGAGAATTTTACCGAATGTCTGACTTGACCGGTTGACCACTTAGAACTCATCCGGACAAGTTTTGAAAAGTTTTCTGAAATTTAGAATACTATACACTAAATAGCTTTTATTAGTATATTCATCAGTGCACAAGCACAACTTATTTATAATTTCCGACTGGACACAAGATGAGAATAATAAGGGAAATACTGAAACCCTATTTAACATTAACAACTATGATCCTGTATTATATATACATACAATTGTATTTGTCTCAGCGCGTGTTATAACAATACGTAGAAACTTGCATTGCTACTACCACAGGAGCAAAGGGTACCAAGTTTTAAAAAATTTTCAAGGTTGCGGACAAAAATAAAACGTTTTGGTTAAATTTTAAATTTTGAACGAAAATAATATAGAATATATATAGTCAAGACGCACAATTTGCACCACCCCTAAAGTGCACCATTTTTGTCTATTTTCACGATTATAAAGCTACTTGATGAAAGATACACCATAAATTTGGCATCTACATGTAGCCAATGAAACGCTCTTTCTGCTGATGTGACTTGTCACGTGATTGCTTTTTATATGAATTCAGGCGGCGTAGTTTCCTGAGACATACATTGAAAACATGCTGTGTACAACGATGTTGAAGGTAAGTACGCTCTGCCTTTAACAGTTATATTTGAACTCATTACTTAACCTTTTTAATTATTTTAAACAGTGTTGGGTTCCTTTGAATTTGCTCTACATTTTTATGTAAAAATAAGAATAAAAAAGTAACATCTGGAATTTTAAATTAAAAAAGTTTGATTATTGTTCAAATTTGGGTGTTTGTTGTAATCTGCACCAGTATGGGCTGTAAAGTGCACCAGGTGTTAAAATGTGCACCACACATTGAAATTATACTATTTAAGTGTGTCCGCTATGCCTAAAGACATTGATTTTTGTGAACATTGAATATATTTAATTAACAATGACCAGATCGTGTGCATCAGTGTATAATATGTCAATGCTATGTAATTTTGGTCCAATTTTCTGCTAATTGTTGTGCATAGGCAAACTTTGCTCTTTAATTATTGTACTCTTGTAAAAATTTAGGAATAGTTTGCAATTTTCCTCAAAAATTAAATTAATAACTGTAATAATTATGGTTTCGTTCGTTCGTTCGGTAACTTTTCTGCATAGGTTTGCTCCAGTTTAAGCCCAGTTTTGCCCAGTATAAGCCCAGTTAAGATCCAGTTTAAAGTTTATTCCAGACTCCAGTTTGTTTAAGCATTGGCTTAAAAATGTTTGAAATAAAGTAACCATATCTAACTGTGCGCGGACACTTTTAAATATTTTGGTCTAAACTTAATAAATCTTTTCTCTGTTCAATTTAAAATTGTCAGTAGAGATTAGCACGGGCCGGCTTTCTCGACCCGGCTCGGCCCGCTCCAAATCTTGCTCGGCCCGGCCCGGCCCTCTGGCCTGGAGCAGCCCGCAAGCTGACAAAATTCGGCTCGGCTCGCCAAAAGAAGATTTCCAAAATCTTAAACAATATTATTTCAAAGGTTTCAATGCGTGATGGAAACGCTAAATTATGATACGAAATGTTAAATATTGCTTAAAATAACCAAAATGAGTAAATGGGCAACTAATTTTAATGATTTCACAACAGTTTCTAGAGTCGATCTGGTCCGTTCCGTTTGTTAGACAATTCTTGATTGTTGACTTTACAATGTTTGTGAAAGAGTAAGTGAAATTTGCTCCTTTAAAAGATAGGCAATAGGCAAATTTGATGAGCCTCACCGCTCGACTTGCGAGGAAAAGCTACATGTAATTTAAAAATACCGCAAACAAAAAAGTAACACTGAAAAGTCTAGTTTTTGTCATTATTATAGATGGCCAACGAATATTCGGATAGGGTAACTGTTTACTTTTCAAACTGTAGCAATTGGTTTGGACCGTATTTGGCGCTGTTTCATTAAAAATCATTTACTCATTTAGTCTGACCATTTCAATTCACCAATTAGTAAAGTGGCAGGCTAACACGGAACGTAATTTTTAGAAAAACTGAGATTAAACAGGTCGAAAAATTTCGTTTAATCCAAGATTCTCTTTCTTTAATGCGAATTAGTTGCAGTCTAATCGGTATAATCTTTAAAAAAGGGTCCATGGAATTTAAGGTTGCAGCTCTTGGCTTTATTATTCAAATTTAATGGACATCAGCGTAAAATCGGCACAAAACTAAGTACAATTTTAGCGTTAGAAACAAAAACTTTCTTGACGGTAAGTTTTAAATTGGTGGATAACTGGACCAAATAACTGTTAACGATAAAGAGGCAGACGCCATAAAAAGTATTCGGTGCTCATTTTTATATAGTGGGCCGTTACTATCAAAGCATAGGCCCAGACCTGAAATGAAAATTAGAAATTACCACTAAAAATTTTTCAAAGTTGTGGCAGAAATTTTATTTTTTCGTAAACTTCGCTACTAAAAATCTGGTGTCGTGGCGTTGGCGTCCAGTCAGGCGCGCAAAATTCTGGACAATGGTACGTAAATGAAAATTTCCCCGAATCCCTGAACTCCTAATTAAGAAACCTATGAATATTTTCTCTGCATTTGTGTATTACTTTCTTTGTTCCGACTTTTTGTACAGTCCATTCCCTTTCTTGATTAGTGATGCTTGTGATTATGTGCTTGTTTTATTTTAGGATCGTCATCGTCAGTCCTTCAAGAAATCATCCCAACCACTGCCGCCCAAATTTTGTTCAATTCAATGATGCTTTCCTGGTTTTCTTATGATTATTTACCTGTCAACTGGTTGTACCTTCTGTTGTTGCTTGATTATTGAATGCTGCTGCTATACTGTCACGCCAGCCAGCTCACTCATGTGTCCATTACTCCGCCAGATTTGGCATGTGGAATATCCCTCTCATTCTTATACAGTTTATTTTGTCTGTACTGTAACTATTCAGCATGAATGTGAATTGTTTCACTGCGACTTTGTAAATCATAAATTTTGATATATTGATGATATTTTGTATTTTATTGCCTTATTAGCATTAGTTAGCTTATTCCTTTTTTATGTGAACTGAAAAAATCTTATGTACTGCATAATGTGTGACGCGGAAACATTTTTTGACATTTTATGGTGTCTGTATTATAAATCAGCACGTTTAATTATTTTTGGTCTTTGTATGTCTGCTTACTTATGACATTTTTTAAGTAAATCATAGGTGGTGCAAATTAAAACATGCCCGGTGCAGATTTCAACACCGGTGGTTCACTTTAGAGACGGCGCTGAAATCTGCACCATAGCGCGATTTTTTGCAAAAAACTCGATTGCGGGAAACCGGCGAAATAATACACAGCCAATTTTTGGGAGCAACAAATACGAGTCTATTGACATTCTTACTGCAAGTTTTAAGTTCCAGTCTCAAGCAGATCTAGAGATTCAGATGTTTAAAGTTTGCACACTTAATCGCTGAACAAAAAGTGGTGCAAATTGTGCGTCTTGACTATATAAGCTAAATTTGTTTTTCAGGAAAAATCTAACAAAAATAGCGGTTTTCCCACGGTTACAAGACTACGCGGTAACTAACCGCACAGGTTTTCCTGCATTATAAAGCAGCTCTAAGGTAACCGCCAAGAGAACCGTGGTAAAAGGGCACCGCTGCCCGCCCATCCATTGATGCCTTGGAGGTAGCTCCAGGAGTAACCTTTTTGCTCAATTTTTCTTAAATTTGCACAACCATAAAACCACTAATTTGTTTGTAGTGCTTAGCGAAGACGAATTGGATGTTTCAAGATCTTGCCTATTTTTGTCAAAGATCAATAACAAAACCACAGCTGCTGATTCAAAGGAGCAATCACAGAATGGAATAAAGAAGTTCATCAACAAAATAAATATAAGCATAAAAATGTATGCTATTTTTAAAGCAAAAACCGCTTCCATTGTCTTTGAAATACATATTTAGCAACTTTCTAGCTCAAACTACCTTCAGACACTAAATGTTTTTCGGGCCACCGGTCAGCCGGCCAAGAACGCCCAGCAAACGGCCAGTAACATCTGTCGGCGGCCGACGGCCCGGTTCAACCATTCGAAGATTAGACCATTCAAGTAATATGCAAACTCAACACGAGCCTAATCTAAACAAGAGTACACGCATTAAAACCATATATTTACCATTACAAACTGAACTGAAATTTTTATTCAATAAAAATTTACTGACTTACAGCACATACAAAATACGCATATTTACAAATAAACTATAAAAAGGAATACGATGGCCAGAGAAAACTAATTTTGCCTGGACTAAATATTGATCAGCAATAGAAGACAGTCGACTGGGTTTGTCCAAACCTGTAATTAGATTTATGCAGTGTGTTGCAGGCCTGGAAAGCCGATGAGGCCGAACGGCCTGCACGGTTTAACCAGCGAATCGGGTCCACCGTCCTATTTTCCTCCTGCGAGTTGAATATCCATTTAAAAAAATAAACAATACCTCTTGAGTTCTAAGCCAAAAACAAATTTATTCAATAACTGGGTAAGAAACGAACACGGATAAGCCGGTTAATCCGGACATTTGCCGGTAACGGTGGATGCACAGATCCGGCCGGCAAAAATCAGGCCGAGCAACATTACATTAATGGCCCGTATTTCTGCCCGTCAGAACAAAAAATTTAAGCAAGCGCGATGCTGCACAATCACAAAGCAAGCTAGCTAAAACTTTAAAAATATATAAGTACACAAAATTACGTTTCTCATAAGTCATAATTGCATGAACAAGCTTATTTCTAAAGTTAGATGATTGGCATTTTCTTGCTGCAGGAGCCGTTAAATCTTAGCTCGCGGCGTTTCACCCATGATGTATTAATGGACGTCATAGGAACCTCTAGCTTTAGAGATAAAACGACGTCACGAAGAACTATAGGATCGATGAATGCTTTTTCATGTCTGAATTAAACTGTAATTTCACAAAAATGAGCGGAGCAGTGGACTATAAATATATTTGATAGTCTCAACTCAGAGTATAACAGACAATCTCTAAAGTATCTGTTACAAAAATTATACACTTTTTACGTTTTCATGTGTTCCATTAGCTTAGCCATAATAATAAGAACTGGTGTGTAGATAACGAGCCACGTAGCCGACTACATGAAGAATTGCAGTTAAAGAGCATCATAAAATACGGTTTGGTGTAACACACTACGTAACACAAATGAGACTTAAAGTACTGTTTTTGAGTAACAAACACAACTGCCATTACAACAACAGTCCGTTAGAAGGGAATAATAGTTTTGTTAACTACTATCGTAAAAGGAGAGAAACAGAGACCGAAAACTTAAAAATAAGGTAAACAATATACACATGACACAAAGTCAAAACAGATACAAGCCGAGAAGTCAGGAAACGTTAGTTTCACCCGTAGAATCCTCATATTCTGACAAGAAATGTTTCAGATCGGAGATAACAGTCTGAGGTAAAGCTTCCAGTCTGTGTTGAACGTCCAGCAAAACAGAAAAAGTTCGTTTGGGAAAGATCGGCCCCAAGTGAAGTAAACATCCAATCGCACAGCACTGCAGCGCCTGACAGTAATCTTCAACGGATAAAATCTTCTGACAAATCTGTTAGAACAAACAAATAAAACATAAGCGGAAAAGAATGATGATACACTCTTAATTCTGTTGCTCGCAAAAACTTGCAATCATTTTTAATCACTACTCTGTATGTGCGTTGTTGTGTCGTGTGAATAAGTTTACTTTACATTATGCAGTATAACTGCAATACTACCCCATCAACTGATACTGGGTTTACTTTACTGGGTTGGGGGGGGGGTGGAGGGGGCGCCCCCACTCCTTGGGTTCCTACCTCCACTCGGCCCCACCTCCACTTTTTTGGGCTTCCCCGCTCCCACTGGAGGTGCATAAAAATGCCAAAATTTTAAGGATTTTTGGTCAAAATTTTCCGGCTTTGCTGGAATGTTTTGTTCACAAATCGTCTATTTTGGTACTCAAACTCAAATGGTGAGCACTAAAATTTTTGAGCACTTTTTGCATAGTTATAGCAGTATATGTAATTTTTACTGTATTATTGACATTTTTAGACTTTTCATTTTCCCCCACTTTTCGACCTCCCCTCCACTAGTGGGGGTCCCACTCTCCCCCCACTTTTTCGCCTAAAATAAACCCAGTGATGATGATACTCCGTTGTTGAAAACTGCTGTTATATTTTCAATTTCAATTTCAATCAATTTCATTCCCTTCCATGTCGAAAAGTGAATGGGGGCTTGCTTGCCGAAAAGTGGAGGAAGGTGAAAGTGGGGAGCATATTCAGTATTCTGTATTCAATAAGAATTATTACATTAAATTTAAATAGAATTATTACGAAAATAAATTATTACAATACAGAATACTGAATATGCTCCCCACGTTCGCCCTCCTCCAGTTTTCGGCAAGCGCCCCCCCCAGCCCTTCAAAGCCCTAAATAATGCCAGTGAGTGCGAAAAATAACTAAAGCTTACGTACATCTGAGATAGCGATCGAAGCTTCTTCCAGTTTTTGACGCAGATCAACGGTAACCGGACCCGTAATCCCGCTCTGGTAGAGCGAGATAAAGGCCCGTGTCATACAAAAACCCAGATTATAGAGACGGAAAGCCTGCATATTTTCAGCACAAATACTTTCCAGGGTAGAGCCGCCTTCCACTGTCAGAAAGTCCTTCAGTTTCTGTGCCCAGCCCAACACATAGTCGTTCACCAGCCACTTGAGAGACCCAGCCAGGACAACCATGCGCAGCCTATAGGCATATTCGCTGGTTATGGGAGCCGGGAGGAACTGTTGACTGGTCACCACAAACGGTTCGTCCAGTTCCTGAACCAGGTGCTCCAGGCGCGCCAGGTGGACCATCTGGTCAGCGGGCACACTGGGACACTGCCAGTCGCATAGATTGGCCAGGGCCATAGTGACCTTCCGTTGGTGGCCGCCCAGAGCCCGGTCTAGGATGGCCGCGCACAGGCAGTCCTGCAGAAAACTGCTGTCCGGATCCGACAGCTGTTCCCGGAAATAGGTCGGATCAACGGCCACCATACTGACCAGAATGTTGGGCAGATTTTTCCGTCGATCCAGAATCAGATCGCCCAGTAGGCTGAGAATTTCCTCCTGACAGCTCAGCTTCTGTGCCAGATAGGCTAGAAAGCGGGCCAGGGTATTTTCCTGAAGACTGCTCAGCTCTGCCGACAGCAGACGAGAGCGCACCTGACTGCAGAGATCCTGTAGAGTTGGCTCAAACCGGGACTCAACAGCCAACAAGTCTAGGACGTCCATCAATTTCTTCTCGTTGACAGCCACAAACGGTGTGGTGACGTGAGCCTTGGCCAGCAGCTGCTGATAAAGGGAATGCAGCATATCCGAGCCATGGGCGACCAGGGCGTTGATGATGCCCTCTGATAGGACTCGGCTGGTCAGGCGGGCGTTGCCCTGAAAGGATTGGAAAACGGTGATCGGGCCCGGCTTCGGACCAGTCTGACTGTGCTCCATCAGTGAGGTGAGATGACTCTGCACAAACCGCAGCTGAGTCTTATTCAGGCTGCCCGACTTTTCCAACTGTGCACAGCAAACACAGGGAGCACTGGAGGAGGAACCCCCGGCATCTGCGCCAGTCTTGGCCGCAACCGTTCGAAGCAAACGACTTCGCTTCGTGGCAGTGGCTTCTTTCCTAGCGGCATCCTTCGTAGCAGTGCCGTCTCTGGAAGTACTAGACTTCCGCTTGCGTTCATGATGCAGGCGTTCCGGGCCTTGGGACTGATGCTTGTCCAGGAGTTGTTGCAAAGCCTTGGCTCCCTGAACTCCTGGCGGCTCCTTGGAGCTTGCTTCTTCGTCGATTTGCAAGGCTAGACCATCACCGTCACTGTCACTGTCCTCCAAATTAAGTGAAATCATAGATTTCTTTGGCGGAGGAGGAGCCATGTTAGCCTGAGCTGGTAGTTTGGAAACAGGGAGGCTGCTTCTTGCGTGGTCGCCCCCGTCAGCCACCGATTCTGCAAGCGTTGTAGGCTTGGTACCGTCGTTTTTGCTGGACGCCAATAAATTCGATGAACTGGCTCCAGTTTCATCGATAACCAATCCTGAGTCTTCGTCTTCTTCACTGCTGAGTAAAGCTGGCGCCACAGCAATGGTAGTAGTGCTTTCTTTCCCCTTACTACTTAACCTTTCGTTTGGCGTTGCACTGTCGGACAGTTTCTTTGAGGTAGTCGGCTCGACAGCAGCTGCGCTTTTCACAGCAGCCGTCTTAGCCGTTTCAGCTTGCTCGAGAGCAGCTCGTTCCTCTCCCGGTTCCACCGTAACCTTTGACCTTTTCCTGGCATAGGCACTGGGCCTGGCAATTCCAGACCGCCGGCTGGTGAAATCTTCATCGTCAGAAGTGGTTGGTACTCGTGGACTTCCCCGGTTTCGAGCAATGGGTCTCAGCGGCGACAGTAGCTGTTTTGGCGGCGTCATGAGGGGTTTAGAAGGTGAGCTGAATCGACGACCTGGGTGGTCTGGACTTTGAGTAGGGACCGACTTGTCTGTGAGACTACTGGGCGCCCGTTCTATACGAGAAGTCTTGATTTCCTGCACAGAACTACCTGCATTATTAGTCGGAGGCAGCATCCCACCCTTCTTAAACATCTTATACTGCTGCTTTATTTTGGCAAGACTGGCAGAGACAACGTCACCAGGGCTCTTGGCGCCAGCCGACCCAGTCGAACCAGAGCGACTGGAACCAGCAGGTTGGTTTGATTCAGTGGCCGGTAAAGCAGCTTTTCTTTCCAGGACAGTAACTGACGATTCACCGTTGGAACTATCTACATCGGCAGCCGTAGACTTCTTTGGCGACTTGTCCGCTTGATCCTGTGGTGATCGCACAGCCACAGTTACGTCGGCAGAGCTTCTACTAGACTCTTCAGTCACAGCAGGATTTAGTTCGACATATCCAGAGGGTTCCGTTGTTGCCGGTAGAACCGTCATTGTTTCTGGTTCAGAGTCCTCCAAGCTACGGCCAGCGTCTGCTGCAGCAGAAGCAGTATCCGATTTAGGCTTTCTGCCACGTCGCTTTAGTGAAGTCGCGGCAGCCTTTTGATCATCAGGAGGAGCAGCAGCATTAACTTCTTCCGATACACTATTGCGCGAAGCTGACTCCGCATTGGATTCATCGACTGGGACCGTTGGGGTAGATTTGGGCGGTCTACCACGCGGCCTCTTCTGGCTTTCAGGGGCCTCTGGTTCCACATTTGTAGAGGTTTCAGGGGCATCATGTGATGCTGATCTTGTCAAAGATTGGATCTGCTTAGAGCTCTGATTATGATCAGATTGTTCAGACAGAGAGTGTTCCAAGTTTTCAATGGTCGCGCTCTGTTTCAAGGCAGGGCCCGACTCAGCAGTAGCAGACTTCGGTTTCGCCGGTCTGCCTCGTCGTTTGCCTGATACAGCTTCATTCTTTTCAGAAACGGAATTCGACCGACTTGCGCTGGTAGGAGCTGAAGTTTTGGATACCGACTTCCGGTCACGTTTTACGGAATCCTGATTTGCAGCTTCAGCCTCCGAACTATCAGATTCTTCCAAAATAGACTCATTCACGAAAGAATTAGGTTTCGCTTTTCTACCTCGTCGTGTCGCCACAGGTGGGATTTCCTGTCGGCTAGTGGATAGGTCTAGGTCAGCATCGCTAACAGAAGCAGACACAGCTGAAGTCAAAGGAATTAGTTTGGACAGACTTTCAGACCTGGGCCTGGGCTTGCGGCCTCTTTGCTTGGGCTGGGCAGACTCGGATCCAGGCGGAATGGGTTCGGAGCAGTTACTTTCAGGTGACACGCTGCGTTGGACGTCAGCAGTAAGACGACTACTCCTTCGAGGGCGGACTGAAGATGAACCTTTAGCCCGGGATTTAGTTTGCGAATCACTTTCCGCTTCAGAATGGAGGTCAGTCGACACCACAACTCTGGCCTCCTCGCTAGTGGGTTCAGGAGAGCTAATAGGGGCAATGGGCGACCTTAGGCGTTTCACAGAGTTTCGTTTCGACTTCTTAGCTAAGGCCAGAACAGGTGGCCCAGCCTCCCTAACAGGAGATGGAGTTAAGCACAGATCAGCGTCTAGCAATGAATCAATAGGCTTCGCTGTGGATGAGGCGGCCGGATTCTCATCGCCCTGGCTATCTTGGGACAGCTGGCCCAAATCAGGTTCCGGGCCCAGACCCAGGCTAGGTGAGCGAGAATTGGCCAGGCTGGGGGTTCCTGAGCTGGAGCTTCCGGGAAGCATTAGATCAAACGCCTGAACTGTAGCCTCACTCAGCTGGACATCTTCCACTGAGAAGCCGGTCAGCACATCGCTGCCCAGGCTGCCAAGATCAGGCGGCGCTTTTCCGACACCAGAAGCCGCAGACGATTTTGACTGGGATCTTGTTCGCCGCGGTGAGGGACCTGGTGATGGTTTATCTGGGATCGCGGGTTGGGATTCAGTCGTGCCAGCTGGTGACTCTAACGTATCACTCTCAGCCTCAGCATCACTCAGATCCAGGTTGTCAACAACGGCCGGTGGTTTGGCTGTCTTGGCACGACCAGTGCTAGATGGTCGTCCAGAAACATCTTTTGAAGAGCACGGCTGCTGAGACTGTTGTAAAGTTGAAGTTGAAGGCAGAGCGTCAACCTAAAAGCACAAACAAAAACAACAGAGTAGTCTATACAACAAAAGAAATACATGAACTATATTATTTGTATACAATCCTCGACGAATTTAATACTGTTCCTCAGGCACCTGTTGAACTGAACTTAAATTTGACACGAAAACCGCTAATTTAGCCAAAAATCACCATTTTCCACATTTTTCGCAGTACTGATACCACCAGTGCCTCTTCCGATGAAAATTTGAAAATAGGGCAAAATATAGGGATACTTAACTCTTGTTACAAGGGAACTTCCAGCAACTTTTTTATGCACACACACAATATGTGGGTTTGCGGAGTGAGGCAAACTCCTACCTAAAGGTTTAAGCCAAACCTAAGCAGGTTATTCAGGTCTTTTCAGAATTCGCAAAATTCCCGGTTAAAGCTTTTCGACAAGTTATTGGTGTTAACAAGGAATCACAAAAAATTTTTGAAACTTTTTGAAAATTCCAACAGTCTCCATCTACAATAGTAACTATATTTATCGAGCAAAACTAGGGAAGCACCTGGGACAGGTCAGGCCCCGATCTCGAGCTCCCGAGATTTTGTGATATCTTTTAATGACTGTAGGATATATTTTGACCAAAATGTTAAAATGCTAATTCTGCTGCCAAAGGCATTGAAAAGACAACGAGGTCGTCATTGTACGCTGGCATTTTTTTAGTCATTTTAAGCCTAAAACAGCGATTTTTCGCGTTTTTACCTTAAAACTGCTAATTTTTGCGAAAAATTTAGGTAAATCTATGCCTTGGGCTCGCCCCACTCCACTTTTTGGAAGCCCCCCACTTTCAAAATCCTAAAAAATGGCAGGTAGGTAGCGTCAGTATCAGTACTTTCAGTTTGGCACAAAACAAAATATCACCTCGACCTTGTCTCGACTTTTGCGAAACGATTTTGTGCAAACATGGTCTTCCTCAAACTTTGAAAATTCGCAGAAATCGTTGACTCAATAAAAACAACTTTTATAGATTATAGTGTCACTCCTCCTAGTCGAGACCATACATGTGCAGGGAGGGTTTCCACCCCCCCCCCCCAGACTTGAGCTCAGCCCCCCAAGGGGTCCCTCCCCCCCCCCCCCCAGAATCAGGATTTTTCCGGTTTTTTGGGCAAAACCCTCACCCTCCCAAAACTTCCCCTCCTGCACATGTCTGGTCGAGACTAAATGTACGCGAATTTTCCAAACATTTCCGCAGCAGAAAGGTCTTCCTAACTTTTCCATTGCCCCAGGTTTAACACTTGTCGGAAGGCTTATATATTAATTTGAATGGAATGCACTGAAAGCAACTCTTATGTTGGGGATCCACGAGGCCAATAAAATTTTCCATATTTAAAAATTAACGTCAAGCGATCAAGAAAGTTTAGTTCTGTAAAGGTACGTAACAGTTTATCCTAAAAATAGGGAATAGGGCGATTTCGCTCAATATAGGGAAAAATAGGGCGACTCCGAGAAAATAGGGAAAAATAGGAAAATAAAGATAGTTGAAGCCCTGTACCACCCAGTATTCGGTAGAATTACTTAGATTTGAACTTGGCAAGATTACAGCGATATGTGACCACACAATAAAACAGATCCCAAAGGAGAATTTCAATTTTAAAATTTTTCTAGCCTCATTGGATTATTTCAATTGATAGCTGCTGGGATGGATGGACGAGGTACTTTTCTAATAGAAACAGAACCATAGGTATAAAGCGCTGTGCAAGTTAGCGTGGATTAACCTTTCGCATTACAGTACACCAAAGTGAGGTCTGTTCACAAGCACGCATTGTTAACGACAGGCTCGCTAGCATTGAGCTAAATGAGACTGGCATCTTACTAATTTGTCATATCATAGGGGTCGCGGCAGTGACCCCTATAATATGTGTGAAAAGTGGCTGAAGACAGTGTAAAATAAGCTGCGCAAAATCCTGCGCAGATTTCATGCGCAAATTGTAGAGCACATCGAATTTAGTATATCTGGGAAGTTTCAGCCCCGTATCACTATTTACCGTTAACAAGTTGCGCCCCGGACCGGTTATGGCGGCGATGTTTTTTTCCGGTTTCTCCTATTTGATGGTTGTATTGTACATAATGTTCGAGGCTTTCACGTGAACTGCAGCGGTGGGCCAACCTAAAGGGCTATAGGGTCTAGTAGTAGTCTAGTAAATTATCTCTATGCGCAAAAGAGTTTAAATTGAATTTAGACACAAATGCCCTGCAGGCTGGAAAATTTAAAAGTTCAGATTAAAAACGCCACAATAGCAAAATTGAAAAAAATGAAAATATAAAGGTGCCGAGGGCTGTAGCGGCACCATGATTATTTGAAGGGGGGCCGACCCAAAAATCCGGCGAGCTTTTCAGGGAAATCCGAAATTTTCGCCAAATTTTAGCAAATTTTATCTTCATTTTCCAAACAATTTCTAATATTTTAGTAAAATTTTTTATTTTTAGCAAAAATTTGCCGATTTTTTAAACAATTTCTAAAACACGCAAACTATGTATATATATAAACAGCTATAAAATTTTTCAAGGGGGGCCGACACCTCAAAGGGAGGGACCCAAATCGCAAATCGCCCCCCCTGGCGCCACCACTCCGAGGGCTCAAAAGGCTTAAAAACTTGATCTTGAAAAGCGCCACAGGCGAAAAAATTAAAAAGTGAGACGGAAAACGCCGCTGACGCGAAAATTTCACTATTAAGCATTAGAAATATATATATATATAGTTAAGTTTTTACTTTCTCCCCAAAAATTCGGGGGGTAAATCGGACAAAAAGGGAGGGGTCGGAACCCCCAAAACCCCTCCCCTGGGTGCGCCCATGCTGTCGTGGTGGGGACTTGGGCGATTTTTGTAGGTCAAAATGGAATTTTTTAAAAGTAATCAAATTTGTGTCAAATGAAAGTCCAAAGCGAACGGAACAACTTTTGTCACCCACCCAAACTTGCTGTGCCAAATAACGTCACGTGCCTATGAAACTGTTGTCTTTACTTCTTCAACCGGAATTTAAAGGTTATATAGACACAGCCAACACATACATATTATCCTCTTTTGTGCGGAGGATTTTTGTTACTTGTTGCAAAATCCCACATGTACTGCTTTATTTCTACATTGTCCGGAAGAGCTAAACATTGACATTTTCTAATTTCAATAATTTACATGAACCTGAATAGCTCAGCCACCAATTGAATTCGAACCCAATTTTTCTTGACCGAGTGAAGGCCTGGCTTTTTCCTACAGGGTGGGGGCGCCCCAGACTCGGGTCGCCCTCCCCAGAATCGCCCCCCCCCCCCAGGATTCCGGCCTTGAAAAATAAAGTTTTGAGGGAAAATTTTTAAAAAAATTCCCGGCTTCGCCGAATTTTTAGACATTTTTTAAGCATTTTTTAGCCATTTTAAGCTTCAATTTAGGCTAAAAATAGTTAATATTTTAGCTCAGCAGCAAAAAATAGCTATTTGTGAAGCATTCTACGAAAACACTTTCTCCCCCCCCAGACCTGGGGGGGGTGCGCCCACAGACTTCCCCCCCAGAAATTTTTGCCTAGGAAATAGCCAGGGTAAGGTGAGAATCTGAACAATCAAGAGTCAGAACAGACACCAATCCACGGATACACAGGGGATATCAATGAAAATAGGAAAACTTCAAAACCTGGACACCCAGAAATCTAACCATTCCAACCTTAGTCTTAAGTTTTCCTATTCTCGTAGGTGAGAATTTATGACTATCTATTTTGAACCAAAGTTAATTTAATTTTCTTCAAAAATTTTTAAAGCAACCGTTACAAGCATTCACATACAATTTAGACACCATTTCCCCTTAGACACTTCAAACACCTAGGTCGACCACTGCTTACAGCATAGGACAACCAGAATTTATGGAGACACTAAATAATAAAACCGCTTAATTTTCCGTTTTTAATATAAAAGAGAGAAAGTGCTGAACGGGAAACGATCGTAAAAAACCATGAAAAAATTTGCCGAAAACATTCACTTTCTTCATTATTCACACTAAAGAACCAGGTTTACTGACAGCAAAGAAAACGCTATTATTTTTACCGTAGTTGAAAGCGGAGATAGTGGGCGCTCAAGAAAAATGCTGAGATGTCGCTTCCAATTTATGCTAGATGCTAGTTTTGCAGAACAGGGAGAAGAGGCACTGGCGCCGCCGGATGGGCTCAAACTAGGCTCCAGGGGTCCAGAAGCATCGGATGCTTTCGCGGAGAAATCAGCCTGAACAGAAGTTTCAGGCGTATCATCCCGGCCAAACATCGGACCAGTTTCAGTCACAGCTTCATCCAAACTGAGAGCTTCAGCGGCCGCGGCTTCCTTACGCCGGTTTCCTCGACTCCCCCGACCCAACGGACCACGACGGCGGTTGGATGAGGGTTGGGGCTGAGAGGAGGAGTCAGAGGGAGCAGGAGCGCCAGTCAAATTATTGTCTTCATCGGAGACACCAGAAGCCTCCGGTGAACGTTCGGCTACAATAGGCCCCACTGCAGCTGGCACACAACTACTGCCGGTTCTACCAGTACGTGAGAGGCGGGAGCTCCTTCTAGTTGTGACAGGCCGATCCATGGGCGGGCTGTTCGCTCTACCACCAGCGCCGCCACGCTGCTTCGTAGGAGCTGTGGGTCGACGACGCTGAAGGCGAGATTTCTTGGTGGGCGATCCTTCGTAGTCCGGATCCCGATCATCCTCAGCCGGTTCACTTTCTTCATCCGTATCTTCGCTGGAACTGGAGGAAGGTGAGCTTCCATCAGCCAGCTCATCATGATGAGCCGCTTCTTCTTGTTCTTCTGGGAGAGGCTCGGTAGGAGGTGGATCAGCCCTTTTCGCACCCTTCCGACTACCTCTGACGGGTCTGGAAGTAGTAGGAGTTTGACTGGGTTCGCTCAGCTTTGAGCTCTGCCGACGCCTAGAGAGGTTCGGTTTAGAGTCTGTAACAGCTGTTGACGAAGCTTCAGTATCTTTACTCGTTGTTCTAGTTCTTCGACGAGTCATCCTTTGACTGGTTTCTTTTTCGTGCGGATCGCTTCTGTTTCCCGCTTCTACGGTTTCCACGTCAACTTCCTGCGAACTGTTGTGTTCGGATTCGCTTTCTTCTTGTTCTTCCTCTTCTTCGTCTTCACTTTCAGCCGATTCGTTTGGCTGCTCAGCATCGCTGGTGGCGGCAGCAGCTGCCGAATTGGGAGCGATGTAGACACTCTGTTGTAGCACACTCTTAACCAGAGGGGCCACGTACCGCTTAATTTGTTTCATTTCTTTGGCCTTCTCCAGCTGGCGCTCTGAAACAAAATGACAATAAACAAATTATTCAATCATTAACAAATAAATATTACGTACTATTACAACCGTAAACAACAAGCCAGGATATCAAAACAAAGATACAAAATAGTGTCATGATCTGCGTAGAGCCAATTCAGCAGTAAAAAAAGATAAAAGTCAAAATAAGTGAGCAGTAGAAAAAAATATTTTGCAAATAAAAGTGTTACGGTGACAGCTAGGGATGCACTAAGGCCTGGTCCCCCCGGTGCTGACCGAGGCCGCCCAAAATTCAACGTTTGTAACGTTTTGACATTCTTTCATGCAGAATGCAAATGCAAATTTTTCTGCAAATTGCAGATTTTGTTATAATTTCAATGTGGAACCCCGAATAGTGTGGTCCCTGGAGCATCTCCATGGCATAACAGATGGTGACAGTCACAAGTCACAAGTCACAGTCACAAAACTAAGACCAAATGGACGGAATATACACCTTAATACGTCTTACGTTGTTGCTAGTGCGCGTCTTTGCCTACCGGCTGGCTACAGTAGGAAACGGATAACACGATGTAAAATTTCGTCTCAATAACAATAACGTCAATCTCGCCTTGCTTACTTAATCGGAACGCTGAATTGTTGACTTTGCGCAACTGCATTCGCAAAGACTTCAGGATCGCATTCTGCTGTGAACTGGTCTGATTCAGTCGGGTCACAAATGCCTGAAGTTTGGTCAGGGCCAATCCAGCCCGGCGAAATCCCTGTTCAGATTCAGCAACTTTGGCATTCAGAGCTTCAGCCTCTTTGGACTGCAATTCGATCTGCTGTTTCAGCTGACTGATCGTTCCGGCTTGAGACTGAAGCAAAAAACAGAAAAATAAAATTAAATAGGACGCTATGCATGGGCATTTTTGAAGGGATGTCAATAGTTAATATGGCTGAACAAGATCCATGCACCCAATATGGAGTCAGTTCCTCCAAACTGCAGACTAGCAATAAAAAGCACAACTCCTTCACCATGAGATACGTATATATAATAAGAAATTGGTACACAGTTAATAAAAAAACTAAAGACGAGCAATATGCACCTGAACCATGTCGTCACTTTTCCTAAGCTGAGCGTACACAGACTGTAGTTCATCCTGTTTCTGTGTCAGACTGGCATTGACTGGATCAAGACTGAGCGTCGCATCCGCCAGACGCGTCTCTGTGTCAGTTAACTGCTGTTTTAATTCCTCTAACCGATTGCTGTGCTGACACAACTGTTCCCGCAACTCTTCATTATGCTAAAAAAACAATAATTTGCATGTAAGATATACGACAGTAGACAACTATCAGCAAGTAGCATAAGAGAAAGGACGGCTACACACATCATCTTGTATGAAATTTAATGTAACCTAAATCATGCTAATCTCATAATAATGAACAAAATAAAGTGGGACCCGACGTTAAACCAAGAAATTCACATGAAAAATATATTTACGAACAGAGGATCCTGAGATAACAAGAACACCTGGGATAACACATGAGCTCTCTGGGCGAGTTCTGGCATTATGAAAACGGGCATATACGGAACGCTAGCTTTTCAGGAACGTTAAGTCCTGAAAAGCTTGCACCTAAGTGTAAACCAAGGGAAAGTCGGAAAAGCAAGCAACATGAAAAAGCAAAGGAAATATATATATATATATATATATATATATATAAGCATTAGGTACTTATGTGTAACTCAGGTTAATTTCAAATTTGCCAAATCAACAACCAGAAATTTTAATACAAACTTACGTACGTTCTTTACGTTACTGTAATCAGCTAAAAAATTATTCGTATCAATCATCTTTTGTTTCAACAAGCAGGCAGTCTTCTGAAACTGACGTCTTTCCGCCTCTAAAGAGTCAATCTCCACTCGATACCTCGCACAATTGTCACAATCCATGACAGCCTTTCACAGATAAATTGGAAAACTCTTAAAAACAAACTTTTACGCAAGACAATAAATAAACAACTAAATATAGCCAAAACAATAACTGCCTCAGTTAACTGGGACTATTCTAATGACGGCCTCCACAGGAGAGGGAGGGGCTGGATTTTCTCTATGCCAAAAAAGTGGGGGGACCAAAAGTGGGGGGGAGAATAAAATGCTTAGTTTAGTTTAGAAACTAAGTTTAGTTATTAGAAATTATTTTTAATGCATTTTCGCAATAATTTAATTTTCCAAATTTTTTGCAGACTAAAGTAAATTTTTTCGTGAGGCATCGGTCACATCATTCGATTCCACTATCAAATAGCTGGGGACCCTTTTATAGTTATTATGAAACCGCTCTTCGTTATAAAGAAATGAGCTAAAATGTATGCGCAACCTGGATTTTGCCTACTTTTCCCAACTTTGGCAAGCGACCACTTTAGCTAGAAAGCAGCAATCGGGACAACTAAAAAGGGTCCCTAGGTATTTTTGTGTAAAACACGTCCCGTAAGTGGCAGCTATCCAGGTTGCATTGTATAGTCAAGCGGGAAAAAACCACTTTTCAGATATCTGGCCAGAACTTTTTACTGGTTTAAGGTACTGAAATACTGACTATACAGGAAGCTAGGCCTAGTCGTAAGCTTTCTTATGCGCTGTAGAACACCTCACTAGGGTGCGCCGTTAGTGAGAAAAATTGTCCCAAACTGGCGGGGGAAAACCCAATGCGGGGAAAAACCCATATGCGGGGAAAAAACTCACCCCGAAAATTTCCAGGAGCATTTCTAACCGTTCCAAATGGTACGAAAGAGCGGGTTGTTTTTAGTATAACTGCATCAAAATATATTAGTTTTTGTTGAAAAATTGAGAGGTCATAATGCCTTTTGAAAATTTGGTATGTTTAACACGTCATAAACATAGGCAAATTTTGGAAATTTTTAAAAAGTGTTTATTTTCGGCAGTTTAAACATCCCATCGTGTAGAAAACGTGTTTTTCCTGTATTTAGAGCCAAACTAGACCCATTTTAAGGCAAAAATAAGCATTTTTGGCGAAAATTGAAATTTTGGCTTGAAATGGCAGCATGTCCGATTTAAACCCCCTGGACCACCAATAACAGAACGAACCCAGGTAAAACCTATACCAATTTAATCTATAGGCTCTATTAAACAAATGTATGTATTAGTTTGACCTATTCTGCTAATGGTTAGAAAAATATTCAATTGTGAAAAGTGGGTTTTTTCCCGCATGTGGGTTTTTCCCGCCAACTCCAGGTCACCCCCAGGTCGCACCGGAGGGGTTAGAGCATTGTGGCCATGAAGCGCAACAGATTCCCTACACATACATACCATCCGCTTTGGTCTAGGTCTTTCCAGTAGTTCAGGGTGGCCAGGCAAATTTTGCCAAATTTCGGCACTTGGACGGACCAAAATTTTCGAAAATTTCAAAGTCCCAAAAAATTTGCAGGGAAGCAGCGGGAGCGACAATAATACAGTCTCTAGGGTTATTTTTTGATGCTCTTCAAGAGATAGGCTATTAAAATCCTATATATAGTCAGGGGGGGGGGGTGGAAGAAAAACATGAATAGGGAAGCAAGCCTCCAACCTTTTCTTCGCTTGGTTTTGGATCGGTTTGAGTATACCGTTATGTACCGTGGGCAAACACCTATCCAATCGTATATTCAAACTTCTCTTATACCTCACTCAGCTTTGGCAGTAACCGGATTTGTCCATGTTTTTTAACCCGCAAATCGGGAAAAAACATGGTGCGGGGAAAAACATGGCACGGATTTCTACCAACCAACCATTTAGAGTGGTTTCAAAGCATTGTTTCAGCTGTTTTTAGCGTGCAAAACTACCTAGGCCCCCTTCTAACCTCACAGCAAGCTCAAATCCCGATTTTTTGGTCAAAATGCTAGATCCGCTGTACCTAACCTGTTTGGGCATGAAACGTGCTGGGAACTGGCCATAATATGCAGAGTATCACTAGAAACAAGTTAGTTGTGTTAAAAAATGCAATATTCCATCATTTTTTAAGTTTTTTAAAATTTTCATTTTTACCATAGAAACTTATGAAACCTGGCATGTTGATGCTGCAAATCAAATTTTCGAGCTAGAAGCTTCAAAAATTGCTCAAAGTTGGCATATTTTGAGGTTTTTAGTGGTTTTAAAGCATTCTCTTTCCTATAGAAGCATTAGTTACGCCTTCCTGAAGCATAAGCAAAAATTTTAAAATTTGGTCACCATATTTTCCCCCGCTCTTAGTGGACCCAATGTGGGGGGGAAAACATGGTCAAAATTTTTTACTGGGTGTACGCAGGGGAAAACCACTATTGGTTTTGTTTTATAGCCATGTGTGTGATAGAGCAAGTCAAATTATGCCCGTATGCCAATTTATAGTAGCCAAAGTTTGATAGTTGGTTATATAGACTCGCAAACTTTCGAAAATCCTTAGCATTTTGGCCAATTTAGGGAGGTCAACTTTGGTCGAGTATATACTGTACGTACTTCAGAATCAAACTTAGAAACCAATCTGGTACTGTAGGGTATATATACGTCTAGACTTGCTCTTTCTAATGGGCTATACTAGGCAGCTGCAGCTGCCATGGTTGGGGAGTAGGCGACCATGTTTTTCCCCTTCTTTTCCGTCATGTTTCCCCCCTCTGACTATAGCTCATACCGGCAAGCCCACACTGGAGGTGGGTTTTTTCCCGCATTGGCGAGTGGGTTTTTTCCCGCTTGACTATAAATGCTCCGCAATCGCTGGAAAAAATTTGGTCATGTTTTTGCAAAAACTACATTTTCTATGATAGCAGCGTACGGAGTAGCAATTATATAGAGATGATTATAATGTCACGGGTAATCGGTCTCGACGAGACCTTCAAATTGGTACCCGTAGTTTATTTTACGGCTTGCGTAGCTCAAGAAATGGCGCACTATTTGATGTCTGCAAAAATGACAAGTTTTCAACCCCAAAATAGGAAAATCCAATATATCTCACGATAGCGAAACGCTAGAAAGGTACTTCAAAAAGCAAAAATGTAGAGCTCAACAAGATCTTTCGAATGAATATAATCATAGGTGTATAGCAACTGCCTAACAGTCAAAAATTGACAAAAACCACCCCGAACGGAGACATCAAATTTTTGAAGAGGGATTGCGTGGAGGATGTTAGAATGCTAAAAGAACTTATTTTGGAAAGTTTCATCAAATTTCATCTTAATTTGAACCGTCAATCAACAATATGTGCCCAAAAGGAATCACCACCTTAAAAGCGTTATTGGCCAGGGCCAGCCTCGCAACCCATGTTCGCGGAAATCGCCCTCCTGACTGATGCTAACGGCACTTCTTCAGTATATAACAGTTTACCAATTTGTGTGCATAACTCAGCGTCTGCAACCATAGGTGTAACGCAGATTTGGGTTGGGGGGCTCCTCCCCAAAGATTTACCCTCCCCCCAAACCTCCCGCCAATTACACCTCTGTCTGCAACTATATACGTATTATGCCAAACAGTGGCCCATGGGCGTTTTTTCGGATTTGATTTTTGTAATAAAAAAAGCGCCCACCCCTGAAAAGGGCTAATTTTGGAAACCGTCTTATAATTACGGCTTTACCAATTTTCGATAAATTCGATAAATTTCTGCGGACAGGCTACTCGGCACGTTTCAGTTGGTCATAATATGTTTATCCAATGAACCGAAGATTGATTATAAGCCTTATAATAGCTTAAACAGGACAATTTTATTCACAAACTTTTAGTTTACAAAGCCATTAAAGAGTGAGCATTGAGAAATCCAAAAAGCGCCCACCGCCCGAACGCCCATGGGCGTTTTATTGGGTGGGTCACTGTTTGGCATAATACGGTAGCTGTGCTCGTATTGTAATATATATGTACTTACTATTGGCTTAAGTTCATACATTAACATCAAAATGTTAAAGCTTTTTGAAAGAAACGTTAAAAATTCCCACAATATATAGATAATTATATATATATATATATATATATATAATAGTTAACCGAGCCATAAAACAAAGAAGCTTGAAAAGTATCAAGTTCTCCCTTTTCCTCGATTTTGGTAGAAAAACCCTATTCTACTACATCTAAGAATATTTTAGAAAGTTGCAGACAGTTATCTGTAGTTTGTTTACTTCAGCAGCACTCTACTGCCGCGCAACGAAACGCAAATGTCACTGCCAAAGAAGGAGACTTATAAATACGACATGATTTCTAATGCTACTCTGCACTTGCCTGTAGAATTTTAGGCGATTGCTAGTTATCTGAGACTATAGCTTATTTACAGGCCATGCTGTAACCGCGCAGAACTCTGTTGCAGCGCACAAATATGTGCAGGTTAGTTCTAAGAGGGGGTTAACCGGCGGCCAGAGCTTTTGGGTTAACCGGCGGTTTGGGCCCACCCCCAAATATTTCTGGGGGGTTTGGAAAAATGGCTGGGGGGTTCGGGTTACCCCCCCCCCAAATTATATACACCTATGACCCCCGGCCCTTTTTCGAGCCAAAAAGCAAGCTAAACTTTGCCCAAAAATGGTCATTTTATGAAAACTTTTTCTCAAATTTTGACTTACAATCGCTTGAACCGCGTATCAACGCCTAAAACTGTCAAAACAAGCCTTGTTTTCACGGAAAAAGCGTTAAAATAAACATTTTGCATTTTTAGACTCTTAGACATTTTAAAATCGCTAAAAATTGCTGAAAATTGAGAAAATTTTTCAGGTTTTTAACGAAAAACCGATCTTTTGCCGACCCCTCCCCCTTCGAAAATTTTCTTCCCCCTGGCTCCCCCCCCCAATCGAGTTTTTAAAATCCCCCTTCCCCTTTTTTGCCAGGCCCCCTCCATACATATTCTTTTCAACCCCCACCCTACTTTTTTCGCCAGCCACATCTATGATCCCGCCCACGAGCAGAAATCCCCCTACCATACCCGACATTATCACACTCAAAGTTGATTTATAAACTTGATAAATATGGGATTAAGGGCAATTTGCTTAAATGGGTGGAAGCTTTTTTGACAAATCGTATCCAATTTGTTGATGTGAATGGCAAAAAATCCAGTGAAACTCCAGTTACTAGCGGAGTACCTCAAGGAACAGTTCTCGGACCAGTCCTTTTTTTATATATATAAATGATATTGTAAAGTGCATTAACTCATCTGAAGTTCTAATTTATGCTGACGATGTGAAACTTTTTTGAGCACCAGCAAGTCGCTAGCAACTGATGTACGCTTGCAAGAAGATCTTCGGCGGTTGTATGAATGGTCCGTAATGTGGCAATTAACTATTGCCATTCCAAAGTGTTCTGTCTGTGTATATGGGTCAAGCATGCAACTGCCTATTTATAGTATAAACAATGAACTTTTGCCGTATGCCAACGTCATGCGTGATTTAGGATTTCAGTTATGTGGAAATTTAAAATTTAGTGAACATTGTGATTCAGTCTTTAAAAAGGCAATGAATTTACAAGCTGTTTTCTTTAAATCTTTCAAATCGAGAGATAGAGACTTTTTATTAAAGTTTTATTCTACTTACATCCGACCTTTAGCTGAATCGGGCACCCCTGTTTGGTCTCCTCATTTGTTAAAAGATATTGATCTCATTGAAAATATTCAAAGAAAATTTACTAAGAGAATACCTGGTATGGAGAATATGTCGTATACTGAGCGCCTAATGGACTTAGGACTAGAAAGTTTGGAGGTACGTAGAATACGTACTGATTTAAAATTACTATACAAAATAACAAGAAACATCATAGAATTCCCTTTTGATTTAGCCTTCCAATATGCAGCGCATGTGGGAACAAGAAGTCATTCCTTGCGACTAAAGTTACCTGTAAATGTTAAAACTGAAACCTTAAAAAATTTATTTCATCACAGAACCATTAAAATGTGGAATTATCTTCCGGAAAATGTTGTAAGCGCGCACAGTTATGATCAGTTTAGCAAATTGTTATCCGTCACTGATTTATCAGAATTTTTAAGGGGGCGGGGGGTCAGATGATCACATGGTCCTCTCCCGTCCTACTCTTCATTACGGCTCTTGTTTTGGTACATGTATTCTTTTTCTCTTTATATTAACTACTAATCTGTTTCAGTATTGTGATATTATAGTCACTTATTGTATGTACGTAATTGCCATTTCTGAGTAAACGTTTCGTATTCGTATTCGTATTAACTACTACCTCACCTCCCCCCCAAGGCGAGCTCAGACACCCCCCCCCCCAATAGGTGTATAGCCATGGGGGAAAACCCACTTGTTCAGATTTTGGCTGGATCTTTTTTGTAACGGCTAGCTAAGAACATTATATAGTATATACCATCGTACTTGGCGTACTTAAAGTAGCGGGGGAAAACCCAATGGGGGAAAAACCCAAATGGGGGAAAATAAACCCACCCCTCACCGGTCTTAAAGATTGTCGTAGCGCGATTCTGACACTTCCTGTGTAAAATTCAACTCTTTTTTAGTTAGCATGAATAAAAAAATCCGACCTATGTATAGCTTTTTTGAGATCTCATGTGCCATTGAACACTAGCGTAGCCAGAAAAAATTTCGGGGGGGGGGGAATGCAAAATTTTTTCGGGGGGTCTGGGGGGCGGAGCCCCGCAGAAGCTGTGAAATTTTTCTATTTCGTGACCTTCGTGGAAATTTTACAGAGCATTCGTTGAAATTACAATAATTTTTATGGCGCAGTGCGTGTTCATGCACACTAATGATGAAGAAGGTGGTCAAAGTACACCAAATAGAGTAAATCGTACTCATTTTTAAGCGCGAAACACGTATTATAAAGGTAGAATAAACATATTTCGCGCCGAAGGCGCGAAAATTTTTTGAAAAGTGGGCGTGTTACACATGGCAGGAAAAAATTCCTGGGGGGCAACACAATTTCGGGGGGGGAATTCCCCCCATTCCCCCCCCTGGCTACGCGCCTGCCATTGAATAAGCAGCATCAAATGGACAGGTTTGATAAAGTTTAACACACAAATATAGGGCAATTTGTAGAAAGATGCTAAAAACGCTGCAATTTGATAAAACTTGTATATTATTCTAACGTGTAGAGGATGGTTTTTGACGTCCAATTGGCTATTAAAAGTCACTATTAGACTTCTGCTGGGTCCTCCAGGAGCGAAATTGCACTGTCAGAGTTTTTTGCCTCTAGCTACCCAGGTGTTCAAAATTGCCCAAATCTGACTGCATAGGGTGACGCAGCGTCCTCGATAATACCATAGCCACGAATTGTTTCCCTGTTGAGTTGGTAAAAAAATTTCAAAAAAATTTGAGTGAGGTTTTTCCCCCCAAAGTGGGTTTTTGTTTTTCCCCGCCACGTTTGGCAAGTGCCAGACCAACGGTGCATCGGATCGGTCTAATTTTTGCTGTGTGCAAAGAGGAAGAGTTGCCATCATTGCAGATCTTTGCAAAATTTTTCTCGCCCAACCCAGTCAAAAGTTACACCGGTCCAAGCTTTTGGCAATTTTTTGGAAGGTTGGAGCAAAAAGTATATAGGTGTCATTTTCAAAATGTCAAAAAATGAGCAGGAGTGAACCAAATGACTTGATCTTTGCATACGTAGGTTAGAAAGAGTCGCTCTTTCTGCTGGTATGTTTTGGAGCTTCTAGCTCCATAGGTGTAACGGAGATTTCGGGTGGGGGCCCCCTTCCCCGGAATTTTGGGGGGGGCCTTTTTAGACCCCGCAAACTCCCTACGACCCTCCCCAAACCTCCCCCAAAAAATTTTTTCTTATGCCGAAAATCGCATTTTCAGCCATTGCTAATGCCGAAAAACATGAAATCATTAAAGTATATAATTTTAACATTAGACAGTGTTTTTAAACTCGAAAATTTGATTGCAGGTCAATATTGAGTCTACTCTAGAAGTCCACAAAACCGTTATAACTTATAAACGTGTATTTCTCGCGATAATAAGCACGTTTAGCCAAAAAATTTTACAAAAATTCCAATTTTTTAAACGAAATGGCCAAAAATGGTGAAATATTGTTGATTTTTAGTTGTAAATATCGTAATTTTCGCAAATGCTTGTTTTTAGTAAATTTCTGACGAAAAAATTTTTACCCCCCCCCCTCAAAATACGATTTTTCCGGACCCCACCCCACCTCAAACCATAGGTGTGGCTGGGCAAAAAATCTGGGGGGGGGGGTTCCGACGGAGGGTGGGGGGGGTCCGCCAAATTTCCCAAAAAACCCCTAAATTTTCGATTTTTTTGCCATTTTTGGCCACTTTTTGGCCAAAAATCGGGGGGCCTAGCTAAAGTCTGAAAAATCTGGGGGGGGGGGGGTCGCGAAAATTTGTCAATTTGGTGGGGGGGGTCCCCCCCCCGCCCCCCCCCTAACACATCTATGCCTCAACCCGGCTGACCCCACCAAAGGCATAGGTGTGTTAGGGGGGGGGGACCCCTCCCCCCAAATGGAGGGGTCGCCAACCCCTCCCTAAAAATTTTTTCCTACCACTCCGACTCCCCCCAACCCAAATCGATTTTTTCAGACCCCTCCCCCCTAAAAATTTTCAAACCCCTACCTAAATTTTTGAAAATTTTTAGCTAACAATTCGAAATTTTTCCAAAAAATTCCAGAAATTAGCGAAAAATTGTTAGAATTCGCTTAATTAAGCTAAAAATTGTTAAAAATAGCTGTAAATTGAGAAATTTTTCATTTTTTTAACGAAAAACCGACTTTTTTCGAAATTTTTCGCCGACCCCCCCTAGAAAATTTTTCTTACCCCTCCCCCTAAATCGACTTTTCGCGACCCTCCCCCTCTCCCTTTTTTCGCCAAACCCCCCTCCCTACTTTTTTCTGAACCCCCACCCATAGTTTCCTTTGGGGGGGGGGGGGTTGGGGGGGTATCCCCCCCCCAAAATTTTTGACCAAATTTACCCCCCCCAGATTTTTTGACTTACCCTCCCCCAACTTTTGGCTGCCCCCCGAACCCCCCCCAACGATTTTTGGACCCAAAAAGTTAGCCAAATTTGGTCGAAAAATGGTCATTTTTTGAAAAATTTTTCTAAAATTTTGACCTAAAATCGCTTTAAAACGGTGCAAAAGCGCCTAAAACGTTAAGAACAAGCCTTATTTTGATGAAAAAAGGGCTAAATTACAGAAAATTTTGCATTTTTTGGCCATTTTTCGAAATTTCTGAGGTCCGAATTCTGGGGGGGGTTACTTGGGGGGGGGGGGGTACCCCCCATCACATTTCGGAGGTCGGCCAAGATTTACCCCCCCCCAGACCCAAAGTTCCAGGGAAACTATGCCCCCACCCCCACTTTTTCCGCCAGCCACACCTGACACCTATGACCTATGACCATAGGTGTGGCTGGCGAAAAAAGTGGGGGTGGGGGGTTTGAAAAAACGTAGGGAAGGGGGTCTGTCAAAAAAGGAGGAGGGGGGTTCGAAAAAAGTCGATTTGGGGGGAGGGGTAAGAAAAATTTTCGAGGGGGGGTCGGCGAAAAATCGGTTTTTCGTTAAAAAACTGAAAAATTTTATCAATTTTCAGCTATTTTTAGCGATTTTTAAGGTAATTAAGCAAATTTTAGCAATTTTCCGCTAATTTTTTGAAAATTTTCGAATTTTTGGCTAAAAAGTTGCAAAAATTCAGGTAGGGGGGTTGAAAATTTTTAGGGGGGGGGGGTCGGCCGGAGGCCAATTAGGGGGGAGTGGTAGAAAAATTTTTTAGGGGGAGGGTCGGCGACGCCTCCATTTGGGGGGGGGGTTACCCCCATCCCCAAGTTTTTCTCTAGGTACACCTATGCCCCACCCCCCAGGATGGGATCCAGATAAACGAAAAAAGCAACGATTTTGAAAAAATTATTGCAATCTTTCAAAAATTTTAAAACTTGAAAAAATTGGCTAGAAATAGTTAAAAACTCCAGAAATAGGTAGTGATTCTCGAGCAATTCGAGTGATTTTGATTAGATTTACAGTATATGTCGAAAATAGCAGATTTTATGTCGAAAAGGGCCGTTCTAACACCCTCCGCGCAATCCCGATTCAAAATTTCGAGATTTCCGGTCTGGGCGGTTTTTCCAAATTTCTGAACGTTTGGCAGCAACTATGCAGTTATGACTATATTCATTCGAAAGAACTCGTTGAGCTTCATATTTTTGCGTTTTAAAGCAACGTTCTAGCTTTTCTCTCTCGTGAGATATAGCCGATTTTCTTGTTTTGGCGTCGAAAACTTGTCATTTTGCAGAAATCAAATAATCCAACATTTCTTGAACTACGCAAGTCGTAAAATCAAACAAAGGGCGTCGATCTGAAGGTCTCACAGGGACAAATTATCCGACGCATGATCGCCTTCCAACTGCTATCCTGTAGGCTCCTATCATAAAAATGTAGTTTTTGCAAAAACACGACCAATTGTTTTCCAAAGATTGTGGAGCATTCACCATGCAAGCTGGAGGGCTGCTACTGAACAAATGCGTTCGGCACAAATATACCCAGGTACGATTTTTTAGTTGCCCCGATTGCTGCTTTCAAGCTAATGTAATCGCTTGACAAATTTGGAAAAAGTAGGCAAAATACAGGTTACGCACACATTTCAGCTTATTTTTCTATAACGAAGAGCGATTTCACAATAAATAAAAAATCGTCCCCAGATATCTGATGGAGGTATCGACTGATATAACCAATGTCTCGCGAACGCGAAGAATTCCCAACTTTTCATTGTTTGCTTTGGTTTTAGGAATGCGCTATGCTTTCAATCAGCTGCATAGTGTTTTTGTTAAGTAATACACATCAGCAACACAATGACAACCTCTAAAACCCAGTGGATTTAATTTTTGAATAAAATGATCTTACATTACATTGCCTGTGCAAATGTAAAATCATCTGTCACATTTGATAGAAACCACGTTACGTTACGTTAAGGTGGTGATTCGTTTTGGGCACATATTGTTATTTGGTGGCGTAAATCAAGATGAAATTTGATGAGACCTGCCGAAATAAGTTCTTTTAGCGTTCTAACACCCTCCGCGCAATCCCGATTCAAAATTTCGAGATTTCCGGTCAGCGTAGTTTTTCACAATTTCTGAACGTTTGGTAGCTGCTATACAGTTATTACTATATTCATTCGAAAGATCTCATTAAGCTTCAGATTTTTGCTTTTTAAAGCAAGTTTCTAGTTTTTCTCTGCCGTGAGATATAGCCGATTTTCTTGTTTTGGAGTCGAAAACTTGTAATTTTGCAGAAATCAAATAATCCAACATTTCTTGAACTACGCAAGCCATAAAATCAAACAAAGGGCGTCGATCTGAAGGTGTCACAGGGACAAATTATCCGACGCAATATCGTCTTCCAACTGCTATCCTGTAGGCTGATATCATAAAAAATGTAGTTTTTGCAAAAACACGACCAATTTTTTCCAATGATTGTGGAGCATTCATCATGCAAGCTGGAGAGCTGCTACTGAACAAATGTGCTCTTCACAAATATACCCAGGGACGATTTTTTAGCTGCTGCGATTGCTGCTTTCTAGCTAAAGTAATCGCTTGACAAATTTGGAAAAAGTAGGCAAAATACAGGTTACGCATACATTTAAGCTTATTTCTCTATAACTATAAGCGAATTTTCACAATAAATCGTCCCCAGCTATTTGATGGAGGTATCGAATGATATAACCGATGTCTCGCGAAAAAATTTACTTGAGTCTGCAAAAATTCTGGAAAATTATACTTCTTCTAAAATGTGTTAAAAATATTTTAGACGAGCAACATTAGTTTCGTGGAATGCATTAAAAAGAGAAAATGTCAAGCTACATGTTGATATAAAAATGGCTTCTTATCTCCAAGTAATGAATGAGTAATAATGGTGCAAACTTTATGTGACCAAAGGGAATCACCACCTTAAGGTGGTAAAGGTGGAACTGGTGGTAGTACCACTACCGGGGTGGACTTTGAACAGATACTGTGAACTAAAAACATAATCAATCGTCTTGAAATTTGGCACATTTGTTCTTTATCATGTTTTGCATCAAATGCACTTGCCTTCAACGTTGTGGGTCTGGCTTGCTGTCTACACAAGAGGAAATGTATTAAGCTTTGAATTTAAATATCCCCTTCATTCCTTTGTGAATTTGTTTGAAATTTTAGATGCAAGTTCTATTAATTTATATGCTCAGACCGTGTTTTAGTTTTTCGTAAACGTCTGTTTTCCATTGTTAGCTTATTTTGAAATCGAAATTGAAATTCTATGTCTTGCCCGCCACTGAGTGTTTTCAAAAACAAAGAAAACTACCTGCGCGTAAAAATTAGCTGCAGTTTTTTAGAATTTAAAAAGCAATCGATTGATATAGATATTGTGCATATTTTCAAAGTTCGCAAATTTTCGAAAAATGTCAATTTTGACTTATTTTTGGGGTTGTCTCACAAAAAGGTTCGGTACAAGAATTTGAAACCGAATTTATTAAAAAGCTCTTCGACAAGTTTTAGATATTGTATTTAGCTCCAAAATGAACTATAGAACGTTTCAAACTTGTTTTATTTGTATAAGGTATCGTTGTCAGAAGCGAAAAGTCTGAAGTTCCGATTTTGGGCCATTTTCAATAGGAAATGGAAATTTTGAGTGGCCGTAACTTTTGTATTCCTGGACGAATTCGTCTCAAATTTAAATGGATTGTGTAGGACCCTAGGCCCTAGGAAGTATCAATGGGCACAATTTGAGCGAAATCGGTGAGGGTAGAATTTTTGACCCAAGTGGCCCCCCTTAACCAGTTTAGGGTAGTAGTACCACTACCGGGGTGGACTTTGAACAGATGCTGTGAACTAAATGCTTAATGAATTGGCTTGAAATTTGGCAAATTTGTTCTTTATCATGTTTTGAATCAGATGAGCTGACCTACGGCGCTGCGGGGACTGGCTTGATGTCTACACAACAGGAAATGTATTAAAAGCTTTAAATTTAAATATCTCCTTCAATCCTTTATGAAATCATTTGAGATTTTCTGTATATGGTTACTTTTCATATACGCTCAGGCAGTTTTTTAGTTTTTCGCAAAAGTGAGTTTTCCGTTTTTTAGCGTGTTTCGAAATTTTGTAAGATTTATATCTTGCTGAATGTTTCGTTTTTCCAAAAACCAAAAAAAACGGCCTGAGCGTATGCTGATGCAAAACATATCTGCAAAATTTGGTCCATTTTGACTGAAGGAGTTACGAGAAAATTAAAAACAAAAATTCTGTACTTTTTCATTGTTTGCTTTGGTTTTCGAAATTTCCAAAGCTTTCAACCAGCTGGAAAGTGTTTTCTATGAAATAAAGCATTTACATAACGCAACAGGAACCGTGCAAACCCAACAGATTTAATTTTCGGATAAACTGTTCTAACTTTACATTATGTGTGCAAACGGTCAACGTAATTCCGCCACATTTAAAAACACCTGTAACTTTTGGTAGAAACCACGTACAGAAGAGATATGCATATCATTTTAAAGCGCTTTTTGCGCTCTTTCACGTGGTTGAGTTAAATATGTCATATAAAGTTTAGATAAAATTTTGACTATTTGCGCATGCGCAAATTCTATGATTTTATTAACAAGTGCACTTAAACATAACAAAACAAATTGCATAAGCATGGTCACGCAAAGCTAATTTACATACAAGACAATAGTGCATTTCTACATTTGCTCTTATAAAACATGTTACATTTATGCTGGCTGCAATATATGCGATTTACAGAAAAACTACTGGCAATGTTCTATCGTTATTTTCCATTACTACAACAAACTTATGATTTTGTACAACAAGCAATGGGTGTGAGTTTTTTCAGCTATTTTTCCTATATTTCTAGATTTCTATGACCCTTTTAATTCAAGAATGCCATGTTCATTCCAGTCAAATATTCCGAAATTTCCGGACAATTTTTGAGCAAAATTTTCATGTACAAGGGCACTCGCGTTTTGAGCAATTCGTCCAAGGGACCTGACAAAAATGTCCCAAATGTCTTCGATTCTCTGCGAATTTCTGTACACAGTTCTAGTGTATCGAATCGCCCATTGTGCCTGTTGGATAGGTTCAGATTAGCTAACAACTTTGGGTTTTTTCTAATTACGATGCCCAACAGTTTTTCATGCATGGCCAGGTCTCTATGGACGAAATTTTGCGAAGGTGCAGAGACCACTTTGATGAAATTGTCAAGTTTTCTCCAAAAAGATCTTACTCTAGGACATTCTGCGAATGCGTGAACTAAGTCTTCTGAAACTGAGATTTGCAGTATTTGTGCACAAAAATCACAATTTTCAGATTGATTCAGTTTCATGTGATAAGCTCGCTTATTAGTTACTAAAACGTTATGTACAATTTTCAAATGGTCATCTAGCGCTATGCTTTCAACAAATTTGGTTTTCATAGATGCCCAAATATATTTACAATTTGATCTCGGAATTATCGGAAATTTTTCTCTCCAATACTCCATTCTGGTATGTGCCCTTTGCGAGAACTTTTTTAAAATTATAGCCTCATAAAACTGTTTAGTTCTGACAGACATTGCCGGTTGTCGTGTACCGTCTAAACTAATAGAATTAGGACCTATTTCTAATTTCACAGTTAAGGTAGCTTTTCGAAGTTGTTTATAAAATACCGGCACAGAAGACAAATTTACCGATCTCATCTTTTTGTCTTCAATTTGACTGTAAAAATAATCGAAAATTGGATGCCATGCTTGTGCTGCACCCAATTTTCTCCTAATTAAAATTGCTAATCTTTGGCTTAAATTCTGTATTCAATGTTCAATTCAATGCTATTCCGCCTTTAGTTTTCGGCAAACATGCACACTCATGATTGAGAATCACTTTGTTCATAGGATGCCAAACGTAACTTTCCATGCGCTTTTTGAACGTTTCGAACACATCTCTGGGAGGACTGACAAACCAAGTTGTATACCAAAGTTCTGAAAGCGTGTAGGTCATAAGGCTAGTCACCCTTGCATACGCGGAGGAGGTTGTAATAGGAGTCAAAGCCTTTAAAGACTCGGCGATCTCGTAAAATTTTTCCTCCGTTTTCATGTTTTGGATCCCTTTCTCTGTTAAATAAATTCCAAAAACTTTGACTTCGGTTTTCAAATACTGCTTAAATTCAGGGGGAACTTCTGGTGGTCTAACTCCGCTACAGAGAAGAAGGGCTGTTTTCTCTATTTTCAGCTTACCTCCAGAGATGTGTTCAAATTCTTGATTCTTCTGGAAAACATTTTTTACTGATTCAAAATCGCGCAAAGTAAAATTTGTGTCGTCTGCGTAGGCCGCAACTTTGTTTTCCCTGCCTAGGACTGGGATTCCGCGAACCGAACCGCTTCTGCGAATATAATTTAGGAAAGTTTCGCTGCATAGAACATACAAGAGGGGTGACAAGGGACATCCTTGTCTGATGCCCCTTTCTAATTTGAACGGCAGAGACATGTAACCGTTGATCAGTAATGAACTTTGAACCTGACCTGTTTTGTAGATTGCGCCAATCCAGCGTCTTATTTTAGGACCAAACCCAAACCTTTGGAGCACCATTTTGAGAAAATCCCACTCAATTAAATCAAAAGCTGACATTTGATTCACCGATAGGAAAATGCAAGGCTTTTGTTTGTGCCTTGCTTAGTCTAAAGTTCCTAGTAAGCTCAAAATTCCGTCTCTGATGTCTCTGCCGTTCACAGCACAAGTTTGATCCTGATTTATCAAAAACGGCATTGAATTGAAATTCGATTTGTTAAGACCTTTGCAAAAATTTTGTAATCCACGTTAAGCATACTAAGAGTTCGCCAGTTTTTCCTATCTGCTTTATCGCCCTTTCCTTGTACAAAAGAGAAATGATACCCATGTACATGTCTTCTGGCAAGTTCCCAGTTTGCAATGTAGAATTAAAAATTTTAGCTAACCATGGTGCGAAAAGCTCTATACAAGAAAGATAAAATTCAATAGAAAGTCCGTCTTTTCCAGGAACTTTTTTTAAATCAAACTGCTTAATTGCCTTTTCGACTTCTTCAGCTGTAATTTCCGCATCTAAATCTTGCCTTAAATCATGTGGTATGCTAGCATATGTTCTTTCCAAAAAAGAAATTGTCTTCGCTGGATCAGTTCCAGAACTGCTGAATAAAGTTTCATATTGATTTCTCATTTCTGCTATAATTTCAGGGTTTCCAAAAACTTCCGTTCCTGATTCTGTTTTTAGAGAGTATATGTATCGCTTTTCACCTTCTTTCCTTTCTAACTTTTTTGCTTTCGAGATGGAAATGATATCCAAAAGTTTCTCCGATTTGTGGGCTCGCGCTAAAGTTTGTTCAATTTCTGCTGATTCGATGCTTCTCAATGTAGCCTTCAAAATCTTTTGCATCCGAGCGTCATTTTGGGCTTGTACTTCTTTGAGTTGATTTTCAATACTTTGCTTTTGACTGCGCCTTCTTTGAGCGATTATTCTGCTATGAAATTTAAATAAATTCCTAGCTTCGGATTTGAACCAAATCCAATTTTTAAGAATTTCTACATTTGTTGTCGACTGAGCAAACAAATTTTGTGCGTCGAAGCGTAAGGATGCATAGTCTTCAGAAAAGAAAAAATCCGAAAAGACTGCAACATTCATCTTCCAATACGATGGCCCACGAGGTTGAAACAGTAAATTGTCTACAAATTTTACAGTCATTATACTGTGATCAGAAAAACTTATAGGTTTATAGGTCACAGAGATAAAGGCCCCCAGGTACCTTTCTGCGACATAAATGCGATCTAATCGACTTCTGCAGTTTTTTATTTACACATTTGCAACTAAATTCTCTTTTTTCCGGATACTTCTCTCTGAAAATATCTACAAATTTATATTGATTCTCCAAAATTTTGAATTCGTGTTTACCCCTCATTGTAGAGAATAAATTACTTTGAGAAACAGCAGGAGAGTCTCTGTCAAGCTGTACATCCGGAACAAAATTAAAGTCACCTCCCAATAATAATACCGCATCGTCAGAAACCTTAGCGTTTAAGGTGGTGATTCCTTTTGGGCACATATTGTTGATTGACGGCGTAAACCAGGATGAAATTCAACGAAACTTTCCAAAATAAGTTGTTTTAGCGTTCTAACACCCTCTGCGCAATCGCGCTTCAAAAATTCAACATTTGCGTTCAGGGCGGTTTTTGCCAATTTCTGAAAGTTTGACAGCAGCTGCATGGCTATGACTATATCCATTCGAAAGAACTCGTTAAACTCTACAATTTTGCTTTTGGAAGGAAATTTCTAGCTTTTCCCTATCGTGAGATATAGCCAATTTTCTTATTTTGGCGTCAAAAACTTGTCCTTTCTGCAGAAATCAAATAATCCACTACTTCTTGAGCTACGAAAGCCGTAAAATTTAACTAAGGGTGTCAATTTAAAGGTCTCAAAGGGGCCAATTATCGGAGGCATGACCATCGTACAATTGCTATCCCTTTGGCTGCTATCACAAAAAATGTAGTTTTTGCAAAAACACGACCAAATTTTTTCCAGCGATTGTGCAGAATTTAGTATGCAAGCTAGAGAGTTGCCACTTAGCAGATGTGTTCTACACAAAAATACCCCGGGACCCTTTTTTAGTTGCCCCGATAGCTGCTTTCTAACTGAAGTAGTGGCTTGCCAAAGTAGTGAAAAGTAGGTAAAATCCAGGTTGCGCAGACATTTTAGTTTATTTCTCCATAATGAAGAGCGATATCACAATAACTAAAAAAGGGTCCCCAGCTATTTGATACAGGTATCGAATGCTCTAACCGATGTCCTGCGAAAAAATCTACTTCAGCCTGCAAAAAATCTGAAAAATTGTACTTCTTCTAAAATACAGGAAAAACATTTTGGAAAGCCAAACTTAGATTCATTGTACTCACTAAAAAGAGAAAATGTCAAGCTACATTTTGATATAAAAATGGCTTCTTAACTCCAAGTAATGAATGAGTTATAATGGTGCAAACTTTATGTGACCAAAGGGAATCACCACCTTAAAACATCTAACAGTGATTTGAAAAACTGCGGTCTTTTATCAGATGTTGCTGGTGCGTAAATGTTAATAAGAAAAGCTGTTCTCTCCCCAATTTTGGCTTTTACAATCAAAATTCTCCCACCCTCTTCGTAGATTAGGTCAAAAGACCCCGCAAGACCCCGATTAATCAAAATACATACTCCTCCACCCCTGTTAGCATTAAAATATGAATGGAATGTTTGAAGTTAGGGTTCATAACTTTTTCGAAACGGTGGTCTGAGTGCATGAAATTCGTTTCCTGGATGTACACCACATCCGCTTTTTTCGAATTAATAAAAAGCTGATCGACTTTTTTCGAGTATCTCTTCAAACCATTTGCATTAATGCTAACAAGGGTAAGTGGAGCCATCACAGTTAACATAAGCGCTACCAGCCACAGTTCCTTCATTTGGATCGTTTGTCTGCCGCTTCTCCACTGGGAGTTCTCGGACGCTTCGGGTTCTTCGCTTCGGATCGGATGAGGTCTTCGTACTCCTTCTGGAATTCCGGCACCCGCAGCATCTTTATCCGTAGCATCGTCAGCATATCACCCAGAATGTTCTTGCCTCTCCAGTTCCGGTGGTTGAAAATCTGGGAGTCCGTATGGGCGATCCCTACTCCCCAAAATTCGTCGTTTGGGTTTCCCTCCACCAATCTATGGCCGTTAGTCGTCAGCAGGGCAAGCCGGGCAAGTGGGTTTTGATTGAACTTGGCCGATATCCCTTGCCACATCGCCTCGTATTTACCCCTGCGCCTCCACTCATCTATCCTTTCCGGTTTCTCCTCCACCTTCCCGCCCAAGGATTTGGCACCTTTGGGGAGCGGGCTGTCCAAAGTCTTGGAAGCCGTTCGCTCGTCGCCCATGAATTTGGCCTTGGACCAGAAATAGAAGTGCTCTGTTGTGACATAGTTGACTCCGTCCAAAGTAAAGGGCGCAATATGATGGTTGCTGAAGGGAAACTTGTGAGTGAAAAAGGGAACCATTTTTCCTTACAGGTGTCCCCATAGATTGCCCGCTTAGAATTCATCAGGGCTTCCCAATTCACCTGTTTCCCCTGCAGGAGCAATGACTGGTCCACATCCTGGGTCCCATTTCCCGATTTGGCCTCCTCCGCTGGGGTTTCCCGTTCCTCTGCCTCATCGACCGCCGATAAAACGTCCATGAATTCCACCGAGGGGGTCCTCCTTACGGAATTAGGGCGTCCCAGGTTCTCCATCCCGTCTGGGTCAGATTGGGCTTCCTCCTGGCCAACGTACGCGCCTTCCGGAACTGGTTTGATCCCAACCGTTTCCCACCTTCGCCCTGATTTGCCCTGATTGGACTCCGGTTTGGAAATGGCTTCCGGGTTTTCACAATCCCTTCGGTGGTGTCCTCCCCCGAAACAGCGAAGGCACCATTTCCCCCAATTCGGATACCAAATTTGTACACGCTGAGGGGTGCCCGTACCTTCCGGAAGATAGGGGGCATAACCCGGTATTACCGGATCCCTTCCTGTCCTTACCATCACCGATCTTCCACCATCTCTGATAGGGGTCCTCCTTCCAGTTGCCGTCTTATAATAGGTCCACCTGTAGGGCCCAGCCACCTCTAATCCCAGGTCACGGAGCCAGCGAGTGACGTGCACCTCGGTATCCGTGATGGGAATATCGTAAAGATAGACGGCTCGCACCTGTAACCGCCTCCGCTCTTCTTCCCGAGGAATTTCCATCGGCGCCAAAATTTGCCCCATTTTGATGCCAGAATCGACCATCCTGTCCCTCAGTTGTTTGGATGTGAAAATCAACTTCAAATGAAATTTCCCAGCCTTCCTGACATATTGAGGAAGGCAGCCCTCCTCGTTGACTTCCATTAATAGTTCAACCAGTTGTGCAACTGACTTTTCCGAATATTCGTTCGGAATACTCAGATAAGCTGTTTTCTCTAGCAGTTCCATTTTCAGGTTTTCATTTTGATCAGTTTCTGTACTTAATTGGCCATCATCGCTGTTGTTTTCGTCGCCCATGTTGGCAGCCCAATAGGGCAGTTTCAGGATCGTCGTTGTCTCCCTAAATCTAGGGAGACTCAGACCCAAAGAAACAGGAGATGTTGTAACCCAATTCTGGGTTACAACAAAGAGGAGAGTAGTTTGAAAGTAAACTAATTTGCAGTGTGAAAGCTTCCAAATCTGGATGCCGCCTCTGCGCAAACAGCAGGTAGCAGGGGGGGGGGTAATTTTTATAGTATTTTCATAGTAATCGCTTATGTATAGTAATCGCCAGGAAAGTTCGTTTTCAGTGCAACAATTAGCTGATTTAGTGTTAAAACTTAAAATACCCAAAAATCGAGTAAAAATGAAATTTTTTCAGCGCAAAAGTTGGTACCAAGATGGGCAGCGATTTTTCTGGGGGGTGGGGGGTAACGAATATTGGGGCAAGGTCACTTATGGGAAGGACCTCCCCCAGGAGAATGTCCCACAATCTTTGCCAAAATCGCTCGGAAAAATACATTTTCAAGCTTGAATTTTTCAGAAACCTCCCAGACCCATGCTTCCTTTTCAATTCATGTTTTCTGATCTTGGCGTCGTGCTGATAAGTTATTTTTATTTTTTCAGAAGTCTGTGTGCTTTTGTTTTTGAAAGTTTGTATATATATATACGTTTTTCCAAACCATAATTTTAAACAATTTTGTCTTTTGGCAGTTTGTGTTTGCTTATATTTTAGGGTGTTACTGACTGCAGAAACCAAAGTTTTGAGAGAAGGATTTTCCTTAATTCTACAAAATTTTCTCAGCATCTGGGTCATAGTAGCCTTTGGGGGGGGGTTATTCCCCCAAAATTTTTGACCAACTTTGCCCCCCCCCAGAATTTTGGGCACTTATTTAGATGGGGGGGGGGCGGGGGCGATTTTTTCGCATTGGTCCCCCCTTATGGTTCGAAAAAATTTTTTGTCTCCGATTTGGCTGAGAAGTTGTCCCTAGGGTATATAAATCGAGGTCGCTGGTCGCTGATTTCAAAAATCGAGTCGAGAGATTGATCCGACTGATCGATCGATCAGTAGAATCGATCGATCAAAATCGATCAAAAATTTTTTGTCACCTATTTTTGCGAAAAGTCGCCCCTAGGGTAATTCGGGGGCGCTGATTCCGAATCTGCAGTCGATCGTTCTATCTCAAAAATCGATTTTCATCGATTTTTCAAAAATTCGCGAATAACACGAATTTGGCAGCTCGGATCGAAATTTCGACTGCAGATTCGGAATCAGCGCCCCCGAATTACCCTAGGGGTGACTTTTCGCGAAAATTGGTGACAAAAAAATTTTTGATCGATTTTGATCGATCGATACTCCTGATCGATCGGTCAGTAGGATCGATCTCTCGACTCGATTTTTGAAATCAGCGACCTCGATTTACCCTAGGGACAACTTCTCAGCCAAATCGGAGACAAAAAATTTTTCGAACCATAAGGGGCATAGGTGTAACGGAGATTTGGGGTGGGGGAGGCTCCCCCCCCCCCAACATTTTCTGGGGGGGCCCCCTCTGGCGACCCCCCCAACCCCCCCCCAGGACCCCCCCCCCAACCCTTCCCCCAAAAAATTTTTCATTTTTTATGCCAAAAATCGCATTTTCAGCCGTTGCTAATGATAAAAAACATCTAACCATAAAGTAATTTTAACATTAGACAGTGGTTTTAAACTCAAAAACTTGATTGCCAACATGTTTCCAAGTCCAAAATAAAGACAATATTGAGTCATAAGATCCATAATACAGTTAAAAACGTGTATTTCTCATAATAATAAACAATTTAAGCCTAAAATTTGGACATTTTTGAAAATTTTTACAAAATTTACCCAAAAAATACCCAATTTTTGGCCATTTTTCGCGCCTCCCCCCCCCCCCCCCAGTTGGGGGGGGGACGTCCCCCCCAAAAGTTTTGGGGGAGGGTTGAGAAAAGGATTGGGGGGGGTACCCCCCCCCAACCCTCCCCCCCCCACCTTACACCTATGATAAGGGGGACCAAGGCGAAAAAATCGCCCCCCCCATCTAAACAAGCGCCGAATTTTGGACATACCCTACCCTCCTCAACTTTCGACTACGTCCCCCGAACACCTAACCCACCGGCGTATCCAGGATTTTGAAAAGGGGTGGGTCCAAAAAATTTTTATCCTCCTCCCCCAAGACCACCCAACTGAACTGTTTTTAGCCAGTTCAGTTCAACAATAGTCTGCACACGCGAAGCACATACTCACCCTCCTGTGTGTTGGCGTGTGTTGCTTCATAATTCACACTGTCCCGCAAGTTGTATATATTCTAGCTCACGTATATACGCACTTACAAATATAAGTGTAGCATTTACGCGATAAAAGTTCTTACTTAAATACTAGCATGCTCGGATCGGTAGCTCGCATGCCAAGAAAACCCCTGTGTTTTTGTTTTGCTCAGACGCTTTTGCGCTCTTCTGCGCACCGCACACTACCTCAAAACTTTTTGCACCATTTGTTGAAAAAGTACGCGTCGCCGAAAAATGCTATAATTTAGTTTAAATTACAATTTCCCACGTATTAGCAATTGCATGACATTTTTAGAATATTCAGAGCGACCGGCAGCATATGATAACGCAAAAATACTAAAAACTGACTGTCCTGAATGGGAGCACAAACCAAAATTCCATTTAACGGGGGAAGTCTGGGAACCGGATCCCCTAGAAGAAGCTGCAATTTTCTTTAAAATTATCAAAAAGCTCGCTGCGGTAACTCTTAACTTAAACGGTAACTTAAGTTGATGTGTACTCTGTGTAGTGTATATACATACATATAGTTTCAATGACAGTCCGTGGGCAGTAGATGTGTACGTACGTATATATACTTAACAAATATATATTAATTTGCAATGAGTTGCATATATACCCTTGCCACGCTAGCTTATGTCATGTTAATATTCGGTTTCAACTTAAAGATGTGGTAGCAGGTAACTGGTTGGTCTGGGAGAGCCTCCAAGCAAAACTAAGAAATTCTTGTATAATTGCGACCCACGAGCACATTTTATCAACATCTGCGATAAATTAATTTTCTTTTTCTGTCTCTGGAAAAAAGTGCGCAGGCGTGCGCACAAGCCCAAAATGTTTTGTTCATTTCAGGAAAAAAGTCATTTTTTGAGCAAATAAAAACACAGAGAAAATCCGAAAAAAGTTTTCAAAAAATTTTCAGCGAAAATGGTATGAGAAGCGTGCATCAAAAATGCAATTGAAGGATGTAGCACGAAGTCTCGTAATCTACGTACGGCTTAATTCTGATTGACTAAATATGATAGAAACTTTGCATTCTTTTTTAATTTGAGTGCTACTTCCACATTTTGGTTTGGTCATTCTTTCGTCATTTTTATTTTGGCGCCGTCGAAACTATTGTTCATTTCTGCAAACAACGCTATTTTTGACCAAAAAACCTAGACTGAATCTCCTGCTTTAAATGTAGGTAGAAACGTTTATGACTCACTATTTCTGAATTTGAAATACCTGAAATATATATACGTTTAAGTTCAGAATAATGTAAGTGAACACACTAATCGCGCCGCAGGCGCAGGCGCGAAATAGTTTAGTGAAAAATGATCACCTGCGACTGAAGATGAGGGGGAGGTCAGGGCTCGGACCCCCTGGACCACCCCCTTGGATACGTCCCTGCCCTAACCGTCCACCGATTTTTGGACCCAAAAAGTTAGCTAAATTTGGCCAAAAATGGTCATTTTTTGAAATATCTTTCTAAAATTGTGACTTAAAATCGCTTTAAAACGGTGCAAAAACGCCTAAAACGTTATAAACAGGCCTTATTATGAAGGAAAAAAGGCTAAATTATCGAAAGTTTTGCACTTTTGGCCATTTTTTGAAATTTCTGAGGTACTAATTCTGGGGGGGGGGGAGGATTGGGGTGCACCCCGTCACATTTCTTGAGTCGATCACCAACCTTCCCAGATTTATATACCCCCCAGCCCAGACCCAGTTCCAGGAAAACTGCTCTTTAGGGGGGAGGGGGTCTGAGCTCGGCTTGGGGGGGAGTAGTCGAGGTCGGGGGTGGGGGGTCTGGACTCCCGTGGGCGGGGTCTCACAGGGTGTAAACTGTAGCCTGGTACACCTATGCCCAGACCCTCCCACGTCTCCCTTCGCTATTAAATTTATATACGTAATACGTATATACTTATATATATATACAAAATACGCACTTATTTACCTAAAACACACGTATCCACTTTCGAAAAATATTTGTAACTTGGACACCTATGCCCAGACCCTCCCACGTCTCCCTTCGCTATTAAATTTATATACGTAATACGTATATATATATATATATATATATATATATATATATATCGCCTTTCGTTTCGTTTCGTTCCTTTTTTTTCCTTTCCTTTTCTTCCCCTGCTTTTTTTCGTACCGGACCCCGGCCCGAATATTAGCCTATTATCAAAAGCAAAATTTTTTAAAATTTTCGAAAATTAAGTCAAATTTCTTGACATTTTTTGGAAAATTGCTATTCTCTTCTAACTGAATATTATTTTCTCAAAAATTTTCGCCTGCGGCGCTATTGCATTATATACTTAGAATGTTTAGAATTAGTAGTAATATATAATATCTAATATATATATACAACTTAATTCATTGTTATGAATTACTATGCAAGAAAAATTATACTTATATAATTCAGAAAAAGGTAGCACAAGCCACAAGCCCGCCGATTCCCTTTTCAAATTAGGTAATTGTTGGTAGAAGATGCTTAATAATAAATTTAAATGAAACCTTGTCATATACCTTTGCTATTTCAGAATTATAGTGCACTGTTTTATTATATAATTACTATTATATAAGTCAACTTGCATTCAATCAAATCATTCACCGAGATTCGGTGTAGTAACGTAAATATATATACGTAGTTTTTTGCGTCGAGAATGTGATTGAATAAAGTACTCTTACCGATACCGTGTATAATTAGTTTTAGAGCTATATATATAGTAAACTTTAACTGTATAACAAGAAAAATTCTCCTAATATATAAATTGCAAATTTCGTTTTCATGCATTGAATTAAGTATGTAAAATACAATTCAAATGTTATTACAACGGTCTATTAGCTACAAAAATTGCGAAAAAATTGAGCGAATATTGTCCAGAAGCTAAGAAAAAAATTTCGATTTTTGTAGTGTTAAAGAGCTGGTTCCGGTTCCGGTTCCGGTTCCGGTTCCGGTTTTTTAAAGCTCGTTCCGGTTCCGGTTCCGGTTCCGGTTTTTCGGAGTTCCGGTCGATCCCTAATATACAAGTAACAAAAATGCTCCGCACAAAAGGGGGTAATATGTGTGTTGGGCTGGGCCTATGTCTGTCGTTTAAATTCCGGTTGAGAAAGCAAGTATATAAATCCGACACAGCAAGTTTGGGTGGGTGGTTCTATGGCGAAAGTTGTTCAGTTCGATGCGGGCTTTCATTTGGACCAAATTTGACCACTTTTGAAAATTTTAATTTTTGACCCAAAATCTCCTAAGTCCCCACCCCACCCCACCACAGCCCTGTACAGCCACTTTAGGTACGCACTTCTATGACAAAAGTTGCTCAGTTCGATGCGGGCTTTCATTTGGTACCAAATTTGACCACTTTTGAAAAATTTTATTTTTGACCACTTGACCCCCTACCCGATTTACCCTTCACACGGCAAAGTGGAGCCAGTCCAGCAAAATGGGTGGGTCGGACGGCAAAACGGACTCCGGAAATGAGCTGGGCGCACCAGAAAACCTCTATAGACAAAGTTTTGAGAGGCCATGCACAGTCCTATATGGTGTTCTTGTAAGTCGGTACCGACTTGACCCTCCCGACAGCAAAGTGGAACCAGCCCAGCAAAATGGGTGGGTCGGACGGCAAAACGGACACCGGAAATGAGCTGGGCGCACCAGAAAACCCCTATGGACAAAGTTTTGAGAGGCTATGCACAGTCCTATATGGTGTTCTTGGAAGTCGGTTCCGACTTGACCCTCCCGACAGCAAAGTGGAACCAGCCCAGCAATATGGGTGGGTCCGACGGCAAAACTGCTTACGGGAATCAATTCGCCGTGCCAGAAAACCTGTGTATGAAAGAATTGAGCTTTCTAAGTTGAATACACAGCGAGAAATTTCGATTTTTCATTTTTCGAATTTTCACCATTTTTGACCGGCCACTGTGGTCGCATGGGAAGTGATAGAGAAACGAGACTTAGCTATTTAGTTAGTTCAGTATATGTAGTTTCTGAATATAAAAAGAAATCGGCCCCAGCTCTTAACGTTCGAGCTGCGCAGCGACCACAAAAATGGTCACTTTTCGCTCTGAGCCGACTTTGCGGCGCCACTGCGGCGCTGTGGCGCACCTGCGGCGCAAAAAAAGTAGCGATTCTTAAATGGCGCATGGGGCGATAATTTGTTTTCGCCATTTCTTGAGCTACGCAAGCCGTAAAATTTAACTAAGGGTGTCAGTTTGAAGGTCTCGTCGAGGCCGATTATTCGTTGCATTATTTGTAATCTTCTAAATGCTATATACAGTACATTTCATGAAATCCATGTCTGGTGGCGTAATTTCCAAATTGGCGAAAACAGCAAAATGTCGCGAAGTATTAGCGATTTTCGCCAAAGTTGGCGAAAACTTCGAACAAAGTTGACGAAAACAACAAGAATTGTCGCCAAGTAAACAAGACTTTTCGCCAATTTTGGCGAAAATTGCTGTCACTTCGCGATATTTCGCCAATTTGGAAATTACGCCACCAGTCCTGGATTTCATGAAATGTGCTGTCCCTTACGCTTCTATCATAAAAAATTTAGTTTTTGCAGAAACGTGAACAAATTTTTTCCAGCGATTGTGGAGATTGACTATGCAAGTTAGAGGGTTGCCACTTTAGACGTGTTTTACACAAAATTACCCAGGGACCCTTTTTAGTTGTCCCGATTGCTGCTTTCCAGCTAAAGTAATCGCCGAATGAATGAGTAATAAGAGTTCAAAGTTGATGTCTCCAAAAGCAGTCATCACCTTAAGCCAACAATGCAACTTGCAACATGCAATTTAAATTTGCTTGTATTGTGCCCCTTGTAATTGACGCGTTGTGAGGACAGGAACGATGTACGAGGACGCTCCCATCTGCAGCTTTGACTTTGTATGTATTCATTAGCTACGTATTTTGCAGAGATTCATTGTATTTGATGCTTGCTCCAGTACCATAACGCGGATCGATCAATAAAATGATGGATGATATAGAATCAATTCCTGTGCCCGATGAATCGGAACAAGGCGGAAGTGGTGACTCCAAGCAAGATGCTTGGACGACTGCTCAAAGTGCTCTCAAAAATATTGGACAGCAAGAGGCTACAACCTCCTATGGCACATCTTATGCAGACTATAGTGTATCCCGAAACACCGGCTTTGCGGAGTAAGTATATACCTACACATGGACAGCACTGTTGGAAGTACAATGTTATGTGCGTGTGTGTGTTTGGCGTATATACCTGTGTTTACTGCTTTCATTACGTTTTATATGCATATATATATATATATATATTGTTTTATTATATATATCACGGTTTTTGTTTGCGTAAAATACTGCGTATTTACGCAGTCGAGCTTAAAAATACGCAGGCAAAAACAAAAATACGCACCAAAATACGCAGCCGAAAAATTCGGTAATAGGAATTTCTAGAGTGCTCTAAATTAATTTCTTGAGACAATTTATCGTAGTTTGGGCTCTGGCTTCTTCAGGGGGGCTCCGCCCCCCAAACCCTCCGCATATATCTTCGATTCTCCTTCCGTCTACAGTTGATTGTACTTTGTGCCTAAGCCCACGTTGTACCATGCGATGCTTTTCTTTCTATTTGATTTGATATAGTATATAAATTAAAATCTTATATATGTGTTCAATCAAGGTTAAATGTTAAACTGTTCAAGGCAAAGAAGTCAAAGTTTTAAGAGCAAATTTACTCCGAAATTTAAAATTTTCTTCAACTTCTGGGGGGCGCAGCCCCCCAGACCCCCTACGTATATATCTATATTTTTTCGTCACCTATATATTCATTCATACTCTTACAAAACAGAGAGAGCACGCAATTTAAACTCGAGCTAAAATTCTTAACGTTGTTTAAAACTCTTAAAAACCGCATTAATTCGACGCTAAATGCGTTTATAGCTTTTGTAACGTTGAGAAGCGATTTTTGTAATTTTACGCAGTGGAAATTAAAAATACGCACTCGAAAACAAAAATACGCAAAATTTACGCAGGTCCGATTTTCAAAAAAAACCCTGATATATATATAGATAGAGAAAAGATATATAAATAACCCTGATAAACCCTGATAAACCCTGATATATATATATATATATTTTTGAAAACGTACCGGAACCGGAACCAATTTTAGCCTATTATCAAAAGCAAAATTTTATTAAAATTTTCAAAAATTTTATCAAACTTCTTTAAAACTTTTTGAAAAAACTGCGATTCTCTTATAACCAGAATATTATTTATACAAAAATTTTCGCCTGCGGCGCTATTGCATTATATACTTAGAATGTTTTGAATTTGTAATAATAATGTCTAATGTATCGTTGTTATGAATATTAATATATATATTATAAAACAAAAATAATACTTAATAACTCAGATTAGATAGCACAAGACCGCCGAAACTTTTAAATTTAAGAGTACCTAATGCTGAATTGAAATTATTGAAGCCTTACCGTCGACCTATGCTATTTCAAAATTATAGAGTGCGCTGTTGTATAATCAAATGTCAGTTTTAGCTTAAAGTTAATCTTTTTAATTGTTTAAATCGAGACTGGACTTTAAATATGGACTACGTAAGTTTGTTGCTCTTTGTTTAGTAATTAATCCAGTGCGCAGATCAACAGAATTACTAAAAAATTATGGATGGAACAAATAGCAATGGTTTTTAAAAATCTTTTGAAGAAACGTCATTTAAAATTTAAAAATCCTGATGAAGCTAGCTAAACGGAAGAAATTTTGTTTAACTCAAGTTGGAGAAATTGTGCATTTCGGTTTTCTTTGAAACTTGTGAAAAATACTTTTGGCTTATATGTTTAATGGATGAAAATTTATATATATAATATTTCAATCATGCAAAAACCATTTGCATTTTAATCAGAAAACTCCAATAACAAAGTAATTATACTGAGATATAACAACAAGCTAAGGAATTATAAGCCGATGTTCTAAACAAGTCCAATTTTGTATATAGCTGATGTTACCTAAGTTCATAACCAGATTAGATTTACAATACGGAATTTATACATACAAGAACAGTAATTTTCAGAAAAAGTTTAATTTTGTCTGAAGTACAGAGAGAATAAAAGTAAACTAAAATAGTAATAGATATCTTTTGTTTTCTAAAAATGTAAATGGCATTATTTTTTATTTTGCGTTTTGAAAATGCTGCAACGCTTCTAGTAAAGTTAAATGAACTTTTTGATTATGACTAGAAATTATCAGCCTAGAAAGCCAGATAAAAACTAAACATGTTTATGACTTATTTTGTCGATGGAGCAGTTGTTGGTGCTCGAAAAAATTTTGGAGGAATCAATTTTTATCTACTTATATTTAGCTTAATTTAAAATTCAGCTTAACCAAGTAAGAAGTTAAATTTTGTTTGCAAGCAAATGTCCTTTAAGTCAACTTGCATTCGATTAAATTATTCATCGAAATTCGTATATAGAATGTAAAAGTATAGATGCCGTTTATTGATCGAAAATGTGCTCGAATAATATAAATATAGCATATTCATACCGTGTATAATTAATTTTAAATTTTAAATTTTAATTTTAAAGCTATAATGTAGTAAAGTTTAACTGTGCCATAAGACAAAAATCTCTTAATTGCAAATTTCATGTTCCTGCATTGAAATAACTATATAAAATATAAAGCACACGTTATTACAATGTTCTATAGTAACTATAAAAAAGCGAAAAATTGTGCAAAAATTATCCAAAACGTCAGAAAAAATTTTCGATTTTTGTAGTGTTAAAGAGCTGGTTCCGGTTCCGGTTTTTTAAAGCCAATTCCGGTTCCGGTTTTTTAAAGCCAATTCCGGTTCCGGTTTTTTGGAGTTCCGGTCGATCCCTAGTATATATATATATATATATATATATATATATATATATATATATATATATATATATATATATATATATATATATATATATATATATACGTATACTGAGTTCCCTTCCCTTACTGAGTTTCCAGCAGCAAGAGCCAAAAGTACTCGGGCAGGCCTTGTTTTTCCAGGCTAAAATCTATTGAAGAGGCCCTTCCATCACTTTGGGCTCACCAAAAACGGGGAACCATACATTTGAAATCTTGTTGCGAATTCTTTAGGTTTTTGTGAGAAATTGCTAAAAATCGCTAAAACAACTATATAATTTTGGTTTTTTAAGCTAAAATAGCGAAAATAGCATTAAAACTCCAGAGTTTATTTGAACAATGTGACTGCAGGAATGCTTAAATGATACACTTGTACGAATCTTTGCATTAACACTCAGTCAGTATGTGCAGTACATTTCACGAAAAGCAGGACTGGTGGCGTAATTTCCAAATTGGCGAAAACGGAAAAACGTCATGAAGTCTTCTCGATTTTCGCCAAAGTTGGAAAAAATTAGAACAAGAAATGCCACCAATTAAATTGACGTATTCCAAGACGTTTCGCCTATTTGCAAACTGCGCCACTAACTGCGTGCTTGTATGTAGAAAATATTATATAGCCATGGGGGGGGGAAACCCCACATTTTCGGATTTTGGCTGGAACTTTTTTATTATAAGGACTATCTGAGAACTTTATATACCATCGCACTTGGCGTACCTAGAACTTTCTTTTAAGCCTATTTGCACTTCTCTAGGTTGTGCCGTTAGAGCGGTATAATGCAAAAAGTAGCGGGGGGAAAACCCAATGGGGGGAAAAACCCAAATGGGGGGAAAATAAACCCACCCCTCACAGGTCTTAAACATTGTTCTATCGCAATTCTGACACTTCCAGTGTAAAATTCAACCCTTTTTTAGTTAGTATGAACCAAAAAACTCGATCTAAGTAGCTTTTTTTGAGATCTCATGTGCCGTTGAAAATGCTGCATCAACTGGCCAGGTTTCATAAAGTTTAACACATAAACATAGGGCAATTTTTGAAAAATGCTAAAAATGATGTAATTTGACAAAACTTATTATTCTATCGTGTAGAGAATGGTTTTTTACGTAGAATTGGCTGTTAAAATCCACAATTGTACCTGTATTGGGTCCTCCAGCAGCGAAATGGCACTTTTAAGGCTTTTAGCCCTTAGCTAACCAGGTAAGCAAAATTGTCCGAATCTGGCCGCTTAGGATGACGCAGCGTGCTCGATAGTACCGTGCTATAGTCTCTAATTGTTTCCATGTTGAGTTATTAAAAAAATTTTCAAAAAAATTTGGGTGGGTTTTTTCCCCCCAAAGTGGGTCTTTCCCCGCCACATTTGGCAATGTGCCAGACTAACGATTCAGCGGATCGGTCTAATTTTGACTGTGTGCAAAGAGGAAGAGTTGCCATCATTGCAGGTATTTGCAAAACGTTTCTAGCCCAACCCAGTCAAAAGTTACATCGGTCCAAACTTTTGCAAAATTTTGGCTTGGTTGGACCAAAAAGTAGGTGTCATTTTCAAAATGTCATAAAATGAGCAGGAGTGAACCAAATGACTTGATCTTTGCATACGTAGGTTAGAAAGAGTCGCGCTTCCCGCTGCTATGTTTTGGAGCTCGTATCTCCAACCCATGACCCAGGAGGCGGGTGGGTTTTTCCCCCCAAAAAGGGGGTGGGTTTTTTTCACCCCATGGCTATATATCACGTGCTTGTTTAGATATGAAGCTGCCATGACACCGGGTTATATGGATCCCTTCCGATTTCCATGTATGCCACCTCATCCGATGATGAATTCTTACATGATGCAGGTATACTAAGCAGTTGTGTTGAGCGGTATTTATTATTAAGTTTTCATTTTGTTCTGGGTTTTCCGCGTGGGGCGTAATTCTTGGTCCTTCTAGTTATATAATTTTTAGCTCAGCAGCAAGAAATAGCTATTTTTGAAGCATTTTTTGAAAAAATGTTCGCCCCCCCCCCCCCACAGAAATCCGTGCCCCCCCAGACTCCCCCCGAAATTTTTCTTTCGGAAGTTTTTCTGGACGTTATTTTTCATCAGTAGAGATACTAGTTTTTTGAGGAAGAGTAGAGGGGTACTTATGAAGACCACTCTTTACGTTTAGGTGCGTCTACACTCCTTCGGTGAACTTTTTGGTTTTTCATATGGCTCCTTAACTGAATGTTTCATTAATTTTGAATTGAGGTTTGAATATCATATGCGTTGGCTTGTTTTACACTTCACCGATTTCTCCACTCATGTATACCTGCTTAATCTTGCGATGTATATTTTAGATGGGTGGTTTTCCACGTATGATGCCTCCACAGCAACGTTTTGCCTTCAATTCTAGTCCCCAGATGGGTTTTCCTCCCGGCTATAATATGATGCCGCATAGACCTCGTCCACCGGTAAGTTAGCGCTCTTTAGTCTTTACTAACAAATTTTCAATTAAGCATTTTCAAAACAAATTTCTCCGGTCTCTTCCGAAATCGGTGTCTCCAGGCCCGAGGGAACCGCACCGCCCCTCAGATTTCTCCCTCCAGAAATTTTGGATAGACACCTGCTTAAAATTATGGTGTCTTGGTTTGGGTGAATGCTCTGTTGGCTTGGCTACGCACCTGAATCTTGAACATTGTCGTCTTGTCCTGGCATTTTGGGGTCTGAAAGTGGGGGTGGAAGACCAGGGTATTCATGGTCTATATATATTAACATGAAGTATACCTTTCAGCGCAAACTTAGTACTTTTTAGGTAAAACGCAAACGCTGGCTTTAAGCTTAAAACCAGCTTTTAAATGCACAAATAAGTTAAAAATACAGATTTAAGAAAACTTGACCCGAAAACGTAATTCTTCGACATTTTTGGGAGACCTCCAAAAAGTGGGTGAGGGCATGTAGAAAAACGGGGGAGGTGGGTTTGTTCGAAAAAAGGTTACAACAGCTCTAGTTTTCGCTGTTGAGCAAGCAGTTACGCAATCCTATCAGACTTTAACATTAAAATTGGTAAAACTCGCTCAAAAAGACAGAGGGATTCTGGGCGGACCGATTTCGCTGTAAGCAAGTCCAAGGGTTTACTATAATTAGTCTACAGTTATAAATGCATATAAATTGTGCATTCTACATTTTTATAAGATATACATTGACAGTCTGAGATAAATGTGTCACGTAATATTTGTTAATATTTCAGCTAATTCAAGAAGCACCGCCTCCACCTCCAGCGCCTATCCCTAGGCCCAGGCTTCCCCTTCTTGCTCCAGAAAATCCAGCTTACGGGATACGCAAGCCTGATTTGGGTGAAGATAGGAATGCAACTGCGAAAAGGTTGGTGCCGTATTACATGGCCGTTAGACTTACTCTTCGATTCTGTTTTGGTACAATTAATTGGCTTGTGTTCTCTTGTTTTTCTTCCTGTGGTCTTGACGTTATGAATTTTTTGTTTCAGTGAAACTCCAGTTTCTGAATCTGGTGAAGCTACACCTCAAGTAAAGTCTCCATCAGCCGAAGTCAAGCCTCCAAGCGAATGGCCCCAAGCATTAAAGTGAGTATACAGTTGGGTTCCTTAGGGTCATATTGTGTGATTGCGTATTTATGCATTACCGTATTGGCGTACTGTAACCATGTTTATCCTATTGCTGGACGAGAGGTCATTTTTTGTCAGGATTTTTTGAAGTCGGTAGCGTCCGAACCAGTAAACGTACGAACTGGGCTTACGACCTATGGCTTTCCGTTTTGAAACGGTTTTTCTCATATGTAGTATAATGTACTAACTGTTTTTCTGAAAGAAAATATATTTCTTGACTGATCGCTAGGGTACAAATTGGTGAAATAGCGCAAACATTACGTACTGCCACAGACTTTTGATTTTATAAATTTCTATTTTAGAGATTATATCGAACGAGCCTATGAGCAGTGCTCAAATGCTAAAGAAAAAGATTTGGTGGAAAGCATGCTGAATCGAAAACTGACTCCCATGTTTTATAATGGATCCTATCTGACCTTTGAGTGGGCCAAGGAACCCTTACCTCTGTAAGTATTCTCGTTGATGTTTAGCTCCGTCCTTAATAGACTATGAGTTCCTATGCAGTGTAGTGCAAACTTCTAAAATGATATGCTAAGCAGGGTCGTGTCCGGAATTTTAAAATGAGGGTTTCAGATCTAAAGTTCTCCAAAAAAATGGCGAAATTTACACAAAATAACCAAAATATTTATTTTCTACCAAAAATGGTGGTTCGAACTTCCTGGTTTCCCCCACTCCATGCATGCACGATTAACCTTTTTTCGTTGTGATTTTTTCAGTGATGCTGATTTCAATCCTGCTCCGCCCAATACCTGGATTCCTGCCAGTCAACTGAAACGTGGTCGGGGCGCGGCCGCCAGAGGTCCCCGTGGACGCGGTCGGAACATATTCTCAGCTAAGCAAGACGCGCGTCAACGCTCCCCTCCTTCCGGCCCTTGGTCTGCTGATAAACGCGGAGGGTCAGCTAGAGGCGGAAGGTAAGCAGTCCCTCATATGATTTGTAGTAGTAGTTGTTTTGGAGGTCATTCCTCCAGGCTTAGGCTAAAACCTCTGATTTGATGATTTATTGTTGCTTTGCAAAACTTCGTGTTGTTCACTGTTTTTGTTTCTGTATGAAAAGCGACTGTTGTCGGAAAACTATTAACATATTCCGTGGCGTAAGTTAAAGATAGTTTTGTCATATAAGTTTTTATTGCAGAAATCGAAACAAGAAACGAAATTTGAGAGATCGCTCTGAAAGTCCCAGACTCGTTGGTGGTAGATGCAAATTCGTGAAAGTTGGGTAAGAAACCTTATTACCTATTAAAATTACTTTGCTATTTTTTGGTTGCGGAAAACCATTGTTGGTAATAGTTTGTTGTCTCTTGCACGTAATAGTTTTCCCGCAACACTTCGCTTCCCATTTAGTGTGCATTTGGTTAAGTTTTAATAGAAAATTAATTAATTTGGGTCTCATTCTTCGATTGTTCCATCGATTGTTAGGGAATCGCTGGGTTATTTACTGTAGACTTTTCCAGTGAATTTCACTCTTGCTTATTGTCGGCTTGTGTGGAACGTTGTAGTTTGTTTTTTTAAACTTTTTTAGTTATTTTTGTCTATTTTAGAGATGAGTCTGATGATGACAGTGACGGCGGTGGTGGTGGCGATTCTCGTCTCCGCTCCTCCGCCGCTGTGATCCATCAGCGTCGACAATCCTCCGAGGATGAGGCGGATCAGAGGACGCCTTCCACCGGGAGGGGAGGCTATATGCGAAGTGATCGTCGATTTCGATCAGAGAATGAGGACAGCCGATCCAGTGCGCCCCGTCCCAAACCCTCTCCTGTCACTCTGAAGGCTAAGTATGTTATAGTGTATACCATTTGGCTTATTCCAACTGGAGGTGGAGGGGAGCATGATGTTTTTAGCGATTTTTGCCGGTTTTTGCACAAAAACGTAAAATTTTTCTAAAAATACACCCATCCCATTTTGGGCGAGGCCCTCATGCTCATGAAGCTCTCCACCTAAAAATGTCAAGAAATAAGCCATTATCGTATTTAGGGTTATCAGTATTTCATGACAATAGTTTGCCAAACATTCGCCAAGTTGTCCATTTTCGTTTGGCTTACTCCTCCCGGAAACCTCTATTGCTGACTGGCTTGCCAGCATAAAAGATTACACTCTCTACTACCAACAAAAGGCTATTATCTGAACAGGATAAGTGAATGCTTATATTTTTTCACTCAGCAGAAGCCACTCATGGATAAATCTCAAAATTGCGTACGAAAGAAAATGAAAGAGGTGGCGTAATGATTCTTTATGCAATTTTTAATTTTTTTTTGCTCTCTAGGAAGAAGAAGAATAAGCAAAAGGGAATTGCCTTTGTACCAGATAGAGATGATAGTTCTCAGAAAGCCCTTCTGAAGAAACGAGCTCAGCGGTTTTCTCGTCACATGGGGAACAGTTCTCCTGTTTCATCCTTTTCTGTTTTAGGGTTGGATGATTATGAAGTAGGTTTTAGGGTCATACTTTTGCTATTTTTTAATTAATAATAACATTATATAATAATTACATAATTATTTTTTCATTTCAAATCTTAGATTTTGCCTTCACTGTTTGAAGGGTGAACATACGTACACAATGTTTTTAGTTTTGGAGGTATTTTAGGTGTGAAACATTTCCTCTGTTTTTGACTGTTTTCTCCTCCTTTTGATTTCAACTGTGTTTTAGGAAGAAGTTCCTGTGATTACAAAGCTGATTGTTGGAACCTGCGAAGAAGTAGAAAAGCCTTACCTGCGTTTAACTTCGGTTAGTTTGTTATCTAATATTTAGTTTCCATTAGTTGAAAACTTGTTCCCTTTTTCAATTATTGAGCTATGATTGATCTTCGGATTCAGACTACAGATTTTGAGCGCCTGTGTTGTGCTGTGACAGACAGCACAATACAGCGCAGTATAACAACAGCTCACAAATACGTAAATGTAGGTGTAATTAGTGAACATCTTAATTTGGAAATCTAATTTCTTGGTATTAATGGCCCTCTTCGTGGGTTTACCTTATTTTAACTCATCCTTTACTTGCATTAACTTCGTTTTGTAGCTTGTATTTTGTCCCTGAAACTGGCTTACTGTTCCATTGTGTGGTGAGCTCGACGAAGCTACAAAAGCTTAGCTTAGCTTCATAGGTATCTTTATTAAAATAATAATTTGTTAATTCGAGTAACTTCAATGTCGGCTATGTTTCAGGCCCCGGATCCATCTCAAGTGCGTCCTCAGCCGGTGCTGGAGAAGGCACTTGAAATGGTGAAGAGTCGCTGGAAACAGAAATCAGACTATCACTATGCCTGTGATCAGCTCAAATCCATTAGACAAGATTTAACCGTACGTCTTACTACAGAGCTTCTATATAATGGCGGACACGTTATTTTTCAACGTCCCTTGCATTTTAAATTTTTAAATCTTCAATATTTTTGCGACGTTTAGAAAATTGATTTGCTTTTGTATGTATGAGTTGGTTTTTGGAAATTATTAGTTGAAGTATTGCATAATTGCAGTATTACATGAGAAGAGTAATCCACTAGAGAGCTCCTCTTCTTGGCATTACGCAACGCTGCACCGACCAGAATACGCGAATGATCCCCCCGTTTGGTGAGGGAGTAGCTGATAAGAGGTCCCCTTTTGGAGGAGGGGGAGTAGCCGACAGCCAATCACATAGCAGAGACCACCTCCCTTGGTGGAGTGGAGGGTTTAGCAAAGGTTACGAATGAATGCACCTAACTTCTATGACTGTGTCTGTAGCACATCATAATGGATGCTTTCATCTTTGTTACCTCTAGAAACCCCAGTTTTCTCGGGTAGCATCTAAAAACACCATATGCAGGCAATAGACTAATACGTACTCCTCAGCAACATGTATAAACTCTCTTTTCTTAAAGATACACTGTTAAAACTAAATTATCACTATTCAATTGCAGACACCCATTTCTATCTGTTCCCGTTTGCTGGGGGTAGGCGAAAGTGGTTCCCGTTTGAGGGGGGGGTCGGGTCAGTGGCGTAAGTAGCCAATCAGATTCATCCAGTCCTAGCCTGTCTTGCCGCCCCCCTCCCAAACGAGGACCCTCTTCTGACAACCTCCCCCCCACCAAACGGGGGACCCCTTTCGGCTACCCCCCACCACATGGGGACCTATTTTGGCTACCAAATGCTTGTCGATCCCCCCCCACCAAAGGGGAGAACTTTCGCGTACTGTGGTCGGAGCTCTGTTACGCAATACCAAGAAGAGAAGCCCTCTAGTAGTGGCTTACTCTTCTTCTTAAATAAAGAGTTATGAACTCTTGATTTTATCTTTGTTCTGAATTTGTTTAATCCTTCCGTTTTAATAAGCTTTTGTCGTTGTTTTAGATTCAGTGCATTCGGAACAGATTTGCCATCAAAGTCTATGAAACACATGCCAGAATTGCTCTTGAAAAGGTACATTGACTCTTGACTTTGGCTAAACTGACCCTATTTCAGCGTGTGGTAAGACAACCAATGCTCTGTTATGTACACTCAACTAAATTCAATGCTTTAGCTTCTGCAGTAATTTAATTGTTCTTATTAATATTAATATTTCAGGGTGATAGAGAAGAATATAATCAGTGTCAGACGCAGTTAAAATCCTTATACAAAGAATTTCCGGGCTGTGATAATGAATATGAGTTTACTGCCTATCGTCTCCTCTATTATATGTTTATGGATAATACTTTGGGTATGTATAACTCTTCCATATTTGCTATCATTAATTGGACAGTTGCATGTAACCGCGACTGGAGCGGCTTTTTTTCAAGAGATTACAACAGCGTTATGTTGTTTCCAGTTTTAACCAATCACATTTTATCATTGACCATTGTGTTACTTCTGTTACATCATTATTTGCAGTTGTTTCTTTGTTTCAGATATGGTAACGTTTATGGCGTATTTGTCGCCAGATGCTGTGGCAGATCCCTGTGTTAAATTTGCCCTGGATCTGCGCAAAGCATGGGCCCTCCAAAATTATCATAGATTTTTTAGCTTATACAAACAGGCACCAAAAATGAGCGTCTACTTGTTAGACTTATTTGTTGAAAGAGAACGAAAGGCAGCCTTCAAGGCTATGCTCAAAGCGTAAGTCAAAGTAATAAGTCACAAAATTAATTAGAAAACAATAACGTTAAAGGGAACATTTATTACCGGTTTTGAAAGTTTTTCTTGATAAGTTGGTAATCAGGTACGTACGTATTTAATAATAGTCTTAGTGTGTGATACAAAGTTGTGTACGTCGCTTTATCCTGCAAACGGACAGGTAAGCTTTGGATTTCATCTCTTGGTCAACCCCTGATTTTTTATATATACGATTTTTAGGCACCTGGGTCGCGTTGCAAAAGAATCATTTAAGGGGGGGTCCATTTTTGGCCGATTTTTCGACCATCTCCGATTTTGCTCATTTTCACATATTTTGTTGTCCGATTGGTATATTTTAACGAGTTTTTGAAATGAAGGTCGGATCTCTTACGGTTAGCGAGTAATTTCAACTCAAAGTTGACGTCAGTATGTGTTAAACATAGGATACGGAAAAAGTGGTGATTTTTTCCGTGCGCCAGAGAAATCTCGCCAACGACAAAACGGATCACTTCAACGTCCATCTTATATCATAAATACGATCTAGAAGGGTGATTTGTAGGAAGCAGAATTTTAATTTAGGGCTTCAAAAATTTTTAATTAATTTTTTAAGTTTGCGAACAGCCAAATTTGACTGCTTTGCAACGTTGGAATTGGGGGTCAGCAACTTTGATGAAATATTCTGAAAGCTGTAAGGCCTAATTAAAAATTCCACTTCCTACAAATCACAGCTTATGACAAGACAATTCGAACGATACCAATTGATCCTGGTTAACTCTGTCTGATTTCGAGATTTCTCTGGCGCAGAAATCTCAATTTTTAGCAGAATTTTGAAAATTCCCGTTTTTTGGCAAATAACATAGAGCTATGGCAACACAGACCTATAAAATGTTAGACTATCTATTTGCGCACCATTATTGATGAATTTAGGTCAAGTTTGGGTACAAATGGTGCAGGATAGTGCACCCAGTTGGTCGCTGGGGTCAAATATGGACGTCTGACAACCATAATCTCAAAAATAGCGATTTTTCAAATTTTTCGAAATATGTTAAATTTTATATCAATCGAAAGCTCTCATTGTCCTGAACATTTTTCTTCTTGGACTATTGCCCGAAAATGCACCAAATTCAAGTTATCGGCCGTTAAATGATTTTCGTTTTCAAGGCTTTCCAGCGCCGGTGCTACTCCCTAAAATCACTAAATAAAGTAATAAAGAAAAGTTTTCCCATTAAAAGCTACCCTAACTTCTTTGTTTGCATCAGATAACAAACATACAACCGAATGAAGCTCCATTCTCAAGGAAGTTCAGGTGTAAAGTGCCTTTATTTGCTGCGGCACCGCCGTTTTCACTTGTTTTCAAATTGCATGCAATTAATAGCAGGTTACTCGTTAAGTACTGAACGAAACTACTCGAAATTGAAACTCGATATGCAGGACATATGTGACAAGATTTTGTGTGAAAATGAGCAAAATCCGTGACCATAAAATTTTTCATGGTGGACCCCCCCCCTTAAGTATCCATTTATTTGGGAGGAGACTTCATACATAGGGCAAGAATACATAATAGCAAGAGTACATAATACTAAGAGTATGCCACTAGGCAAGCTCTATGTTATCAGAGCAAAAACTACGCTCTGCACGCTAACGGCCCACCCCCCCCCCCGCAAATCAGACCCTAGTGACCCCCCCCCCCCGCAAATCAGTACCTAGTCGAAACGGGGGTACGCTCACTCGCTCTATGTTTATGTGCTTAAGCTCAAAAACACAAGCAGTGCGTGCGCGAATTTTGTGCCTGCTTTGAGCTTTAGAACACAAACATAGCGCACAAAATTCTTTGAAGTGAAGGGTCTAATTTGCGGGGGGGGGGTGGGCCGTTAGCGTGCAGAGCATAGTTTTTGCTCTGATAACATAGAGCTTGCCTAGTGGCATACTCTTATTATTATGTACTCTTGATAATAGTGAGAGTAGGAAACTCTTATCTTACACAAGCATGTACAAATCATGCTAGGCATGCTCGGTTCATTAACTCGGGGCCCCGCCCGTAACTTCCGGAAGGGTCCCACTTTGCTCTAATTACACGCTGTCATATAAACGTATGTCTGCTCGCTGATTGGCCCAGTAGCCTAAGGCTTATGGTAGATAATTTATTAGTTATTTTACTTAATTAGTTATAACTTTAATTAGCTTAATGCAGTTAAAAAACTAATTCGACAACTTAATAGGATTTTTTCTGCTCTTTCTAATGATATAAAAATTGTTGCATTTTATACAAAAATTTGAAGGAACGTAATCTGCAATAATTTGTATATCATTAGAAAGATCTATCATGAGCCTTACGCTAATGGGCCAATCAGCGAGCAGACACACGCTTATATGAAAGCGTGCAATTAGTGCAAAGTGGGGACCCCCCCGGAAGTTACGGGGGACGGGGGGGGGTCCCGAGTTAATGACCCGAGCATACCTAGCATGATTTCTACATGCTAGTGTAAGAGTTTCTTACTCCAACTATTATCAAGAGTACATAATAACTAACAGTGTGACAAGCGTCACTCTTCGTTATTAGGCTGGGGACATCATCTGCGCGATAACGACTGACCCCCCCCCCCTCACAAATTAGACCCCAGTGACCCCCACAAATGAGTACCTAGTACACATTTGTGTAGCATCACTCTCTTGTATCTTTATGTGTTGAAGCCAAACACGTTCCATCAGCAGCTGGCCACTTTCGAGCTTCAACACATAAACATACAAGCGATGTGATGGTACACAAATGTGTACTAGGTACTCATTTGTGGGAGGGGTCACTGGGGTCGAATTTGTGGGGGGTCAGCCGTTGTCGTGCAGATAATGTCCCCAGCGTAATGACTAAGAGTGTGACGCTTGTCACACTCTTAAGGTGGTGATTCCCTTTGGTCACATAAAGTTTGCACCATTATTACTCATTCATTACTTGGAGTTAAGAAGCCATTTTTATATCAAAATGTAGCTTGACATTTTCTCTTTTTAATGCATGCCACGAAAATAATCTTGCTTTTTTAAAATATTTTTAACACGTTTTAGAAGAAGTAAAATTTTTCAGAATTTTTGCAGACTCAAGTAAATGTTTTCTCGAGACATCGGTTATATCATTCGATACCTCCATCAAATAGCTGGGGACGATTTTTTATTTATTGTGAAATCGCTCTTCGTTGTAGAGAAATAAGCCGAAATGTGTGCGTAACCTGTATTTTGCCTACTTTTTCCAAATTTGTCAAGCGATTACTTTTGCTAGAAAGCAGCAATCGGGGCAACTAAAAAATCGTCCCTGGGTATATTTGTGCCGAACACATTTGTTCAGTAGCAGCCCTCCAGATTGCATGGTAAGTGCTCCACAATCTTTGGAAGAAAATTGGTCGTGTTTTTGCAAAAACTACATTTTTTAAGATAGCAGCCTACAGGATAGCAGTTGGAAGACGATCATGCGTCGGATAATTTGCCCCTATGAGACGTCGTTTAGATCAACGCCCTTAGTTTGATTTTGCGGCTTGCGTAGTTCAAGAAATGTTGGATTATTTGATTTCTGCAAAAATGACAAGTTTTCGACGCCAAAACAAGAAAATCGGCTATATCTCATGGTAGAGAAAAGCTAGCAACTTGCTTTAAAAAGCAAAAATGTGAAGCTCAATGAGATCTTTCGAATGAATATAGTCATAACTGTATAGCAGCTGCCAAACGTTCAGAAAGTGGGAAAAGCCACTCTGACCGGAAATCTCGAATTTTTGAATCGGGATTGCGCGGAGGATGTTAGAATACTAAAAGAACTTATTTCGGAAAGTTCCATCAAATTTCATCTTGATTTACGCCGCCAAATAACAATATGTGCCCAAAAGGAATCACCACCTTAAGTTATCATGCACTCTTGCTATTACGGTGCTCTTGCGTAGGGTGGTTTCTGTAAGCTGTCTGGGAGGGAGAGTAGGAACGTCCTAAAGATTTCTCATAAGTTTAGCCAATGCTGCCTGCTACTAGGATGAAAGTTAGGAATGGTGGATAGCCCTTCTAGTTTAGGAGAATCTTTTGAAACCTAATTCTACTGACAAGTGACAACCTAAGCTGATCTCAGAGCCAGAAGCGCTCCTAGTCTATAGTGATCTTTTGCAACTCGGCTCTGTTTAAAAGCCACATAAACTAAACTTAAACGATTGAGGTTTTGTTTCTTTTTTTAGCCGAAATAATGACGTGTTTTGTTGTTTTGTGCAAAACGAACAGAGCAGCAATCTTAGTATCTTTTCTGTTACCGTTTTCAAAATTGAACACAATGATTTTTCGTTTTTTTCGCCAAACGTTTGCTCTGTGAAATCTTTGTTGTGTGAGTTCCTGTTGATTGTGTCTTTATGTTTCAGCTACAGACCCACACTACCAGTAGATTTTGTGCAGAGTGAGTTGGCCTTCGGTACGAGTGAGGCCTGTCTAGAATTTCTTGAATCCCTGGGTGGTATCGTTCTCAGTCAGGATAGGACCAAAATTGATGTCAAGCAGTCCCTCCCAGCAGCCGGAGCCGCCGCTACCGCTTCTTAATCTCTATCTCTTTAAGTCTTTCTCTAAGCCTAAGCCACAACACCCATCCAGCTTTCATCATCGCGGGGAAAAGTGTGTCTTCTACAAATCAGCCCTTCCTCAGTTTGCGGTTGGCTTCAGTTTCACAGGGGCCCTTTCTTGGCCTTTGGTTCCAGCGGCCAGTCAGAGGTTTTTCGGAAAAGTCAGCTAGCCAGCACCGCCTCAAAATCTTTTTTCTCCTTGGGGCCTCTTCTTCTTTTCGTTCATGTTCTAGCGCTCTTCTGTTTTTCTTCGAGGCAGTCTTCCTGGAAATCGCCGTGCCAGCCAGAAGTCAGCTCGTCTGGTTTGCCGGAATCAACGTGTCCTGAATTGAAGTTTGTGAAGATTTCCTGTGGTTCCCATTGACTATTTTAGTTGTTTCTTGTTGAGAGTGGCTACAAGCATGGACAGTCCTATTGCAATATAATTAATTGTAATCGAATACATATTGATACCTAATATTTAGTATATATCTCGTAAAGTTAGTAATTGTATCTTGTTCGTGTTTTAGCTGCAGCGTTGTTTCCTATCATGTTGTGCAGTTCTGTAAATATTTTACGTCATTAACATATTTTTGTGGCTACTGCAACGCGTATTTTAGCAGAAGTTAATTTATACAAAATAAAACGTTGTAGTGTTCAGTGCATTAGGCTCAGATTTAGGACTTATTTTTCTAATAGGTTATTGTTTTTAGCTTTGCTATTAACCTTTGAAAACTGAGTTTGCCAAATCTATCATATTCTGTAGTTCGATGTCTGTTATCAAAAGCAAGATTGTGTAGTGTAAGCGATGAATTTGGTGGCTTAGCATCGTCCCTGTGGATATTCTGATTAGTAGCCGATCTCTGACTGTAAAACTTTATTAGGTGTTTGTAAAAATTGAAAATCTCAATGAAATGAGTTTTGTTTTTGGATTTTAGTCTGTTCTGAGGTTGAAAATGGATAAGCTTTGCTTTGAGACAACAAAACTGAATGAAGGTGCGTCAGGTCCTTCATCCTACGCTTATAATCTTGTCATTCGACCAAAAAACAGCATGGGCATAACGAAATTTTGTGTTTACAGGTTGTCAAGTTAGGCAACTTGCTTAGCTTTTCTCCGCAATTCGAAGGAAAGGTTTTATGAAGTTCTGATAGCCTGAACTTACAGTTCAAGTGCAAGCTCAAGTTGTAAGAATATTTACGGAATTGGCAACTCTGGTGCTGTTTTGTAGCATTTTATCTGAAATTTTTCAAGAGAATGAATCAAGCAAGGCTACCTTGAAAATTTGGTAAGAATAAAAATGTTTTGTGGAATTGAGGATTGAACTGAAAAATTTTTCTAGTTGAAACTTCCATTATCAGACTGAAATAGAAAACTGATCGATCGGAAACACCCAATCCAGTCAACAGTGTATTCAGTTTATGCGTTTTTTGTTCATCATCTTGAGTCACAAATGTTCAAAATTTTGAACAGTACGTATAAAATGTTTGTGACAACTTTTGTACAACAAACGTCTTATATACAATTAAACCGTGTCAATCAGCTTCAGTTAGTTATCATCAGTGATGTTCTTAAAATCATCAAGCTCAGCACGAACCAGGGACCATCTCATGTAGTCTTTGGTTGCATGGAGAACCATCTGGAATTTCAGATAGTTGACTAACGCAGGATAATTTTCAATCTCAGCAACTGGGGGACTGTCGCATCTTTTGATGTCATCCATGCAATCAGTTGCGGCCGCAGTTACCATGAGAAAACTATCCAGGCACTCATGTTTGATTGTTTTATCGTGACAAAGCCAAAGATATTCTGCCATGTTTTTGGCTCGTTTTGTAACAATGTTAACCAAATCCCCCAGAGGTAGGCTAATGTCCACCGCGGATTTATTTTTCCTCCGTTGGCGTCTGTTCATACTATTCCACATTATTCTTTCCAATTGGATAAGTGACATAGCATGTGCCAGGTTAGTAGATGCGGCTGGAAATATTTGGTCCACAAATTGAATGTCCGGCTTAACGATTTCAACCACTGACCCAAACTGAGACAACGGATTAAATGCGGGGTGGGCAATGATAATGCTAAGATAGCTGACACTTCGGGTCATTCCAATCGTACAGCTATCCTGATACGGAGACTGTTGTTGTAAAGCGTTCCATAGGGAACTGTATGCAGCGTAACGGTCCAGCACCAAAATTACAGAAGAGTATTCCTGAGATACCGTATCGCCGACAGCGATAAAAGTTGACGATTTGATTGCATCGATTAAATGAGAGCATCGCTTTTGCCGCAACACATCGTTCACTGTTTTCGAAAGCGGACTTCATTTGTGGCACCAGGGCTCAGGCTTCAGCACAAACGAGTGCAGACCCAACTGATGGTAAAACTGCATTTCATGGGCAAGAGCAGTTAACACAAACCTGCTTACTGTACAGGTGGACTGTGAAGAGGCGTTATAGTTCAGAACCCTCACCTTTGGTAGGTTGCCTTCGTGACCAGTCAAATAATTATCCGAGAGTTCTGTGCTAATTCGTCCAGTGAATAGACTTCCATTCAAAAATCTTTCAATTGCAGAGGCGGTACGATTTGCCAACGCATCCTTGAGCGATAGTAGATAATTTGCCCACAGTTTAGCCAACTCGTGAATGGAATTTGGATTGCGGAACTGTAAAGTTAGTTGAGTAACCGGGGACAATGTTTCAATAACACTATTCCAGCTGTAGTGGTGCTTCTCCAGTCTGGGCATGTTGTCTAGAAATAGGAAAAGAATCACTAATGCAAATCATGCTAGGTATGCTCTACCAGAGTTGGAAGTGGGCCGAGGGTACCCCAGAGTTGGAAGCTGGTACCATTTTGGCGGCCCGCCCCGCCCCGCTACCCGCACGTTGGTACCCGCCCCGCCACGTCCCGCGGCCCGCGGCCCGCAGCCAACTGATACCCGCAAGATACCCGCAAAATTGTTCGAGTGGTATGCGATTACTATGTTGTTAAATTTATTAAAAAATGTCAATAATTAAAAATAAACTTTGATTTAAAGCTTCCAAACTACTTTACAAAATAGTGTATTGAGATGGGTAGCTGAAATATGGAAATTAATCCAACTTGCCGAAGTTTGCCGAAAAAGTAAAAAAAAGGTTTTCGTAAAGTTTAAAAATTTAAGCTAACTGATACGTTTAATTAGAGATGCACCTGGACTTGGCTCCCAATGTCAGTCTCGGTGGTTCAGCCCGATGCCGACCGGGACCAAAATTTTGTATTTTTTGGCAATTTTTCGCCAAAAGTTTGGAATTTTAAAAGTCAAAATTAAGTTTTAATTGGTAGAGATCGCTTGTTAATATATTAGTCATCGATTTGAATGAAGAAACACCAGTAATTTTGTCGATATGTACTTGAAATTATAGCAAAATCTTAATTTTTAAGAAAATTCTCTTATTTAGACCCACAGTTTTCAGGCTCCGGTCTCGGACCCGGCCCGGTGCATCTCTACAAGAAATTAATGTTGCGCTCATGTAGTCTCGAAAAAGACCCATGTTGCAAAGCTAAAGTAGTAAGGACTAGTTTATTTAAATCTCAAGGTTTTGAAAAATGATCAAAGTCTGTAATTTACTGAAAATTATATATGCATTGTTCACTGATTTGAAAACGCATTTAGCCTGATAGAGGGCAGAGACCCTGGAAACTTTTGTCGACGTTATAATTCCACAACTGCAGGTGACAACAGATGACTAAATAGCAACAAACTGAACAGCAAAAAAGGAGTGGATAGACAGGCCAAAGTTCCACAACAGCACATACAGTTATCGGAAGCGGCGGCAAGATTAATATAAAATAAATAAACTAATAAATAAAATAAACAGCGATTTTTAGTAAAAACCAACATTCTTTGAGCGATTTTAAGCAAACCACAGCGATGTTCCAGTAAAAAAAATCCGGCGAAACTAGAAAATTTGAAATTTGAGTCTGGAAACTTATTTTTATTACTTAGTTTAACTGATATTTTCGGATTCACTCCCAGAACTGGCTAGGGGCTACTACATTCTGAATAAAAACAAAGCGAAAAATTATAAGTTGTCCGACTAAAAGTTTTGTTTCTGTTACAACCACGGATAGTCATCATGACTTTTCTAGAATAATATTTGTTTGAAAAATTTTTGAGCAAGCATTCCCAGTTTCGAAAAATTTTTTAAAAGGTTGCAGAGTAACATTCTGTACCATCCACTGAACGTCACTAAAGGAACATATGCTTACAATAAAATTTAAGGATTTTAAGCTTTGCGTATAGCATAACAAAAAAGTATAACAAAAACTGCACGTAAAGCAAACTGTGTGCTGAAAAATTAAGTTTATTTGCTTACTGAAAGCAAGAAATGCAAGTAGAGATCTCGATCAATGCACAGCACAGCATATGTTTTCATGCTGTAGGATCACAACATAGCAACACAACATAGCTTATGATTGATTACGTTTCTGGATATAACCAAATAGAACAAGTTTAATCAAGGGCCCATATGCGCTGAAAATAGTAGTCGTGGAGAAGGAAATCTAGCCAAAATTAGCGAATTTTTTGAAATCACCAACTTGAATTCTGTTTTTTCCGAACACTTTACGGAAATGTGTTAGAATTTTAGCTAATACATCAACAAGAGATACCCGCAACTACCCGCGTGGGTAGCCTGCGGGTAGCAAAATTTCTATTACCCGCGGGTACCCACCCGCTACCCACTTCTAACTCTGGGGTACCCACGGGTACCCGCGGGGCCGCGGGTAATAGAAATTTTGCTACCCACAGGCTACCCGCGCGGGTAGTTGCTGGTATCTCTTGTGGATATATTCACTAAAATTTTTAGCATTTCCGAAAAGTGTTCGGGAAAAATAGACTTCATATTGATGATTTCAAAAAATCGCTAATTTTGGCTAGGTGCCCTTCTCCACGATTATTAATCTCATCTCATATGAGTGTTTGATTAAACTTGCTTTATTAGGTTATATCCAGAAAAGTAATCTTTATGTTGTGTTTCTGCAGCATGTACTGTGTATTTATCAAGCTCTTTACTAGCATTTCTTGCTTTCAGTAAGCAGACGAGCTTAATAACAATTAATAATAACTTAATAAGTCAGCACACAGACTAGTGCCATTTATGCGAAGCTTAAATGCCTCAAATTAGATTTACATAAGGTCACTCTCCTACCTTTTCAAAAACTGTTCGAAACTGGAAATGTTTGCTCAAGAAATTTTTCAAATTAATTCTTCTAGAAAAATCCTGATGACGAAACTGCCAGTTCCGTAGGTTGTAACAGAACTTTTAGTCGGATAACTTATATATAATTTCGCTTCGTTATTGTTATTCAGAATGCAGTTAGCCCTTGGTTTGTTACTGGAGTGAATCCAAAATCAGAAAATACTCGAAACGCTCAACAGTTAAAATCCCCTTTTTCCTTTTAATTCAAGTAAGGATAAGAAAATTGCAAAAAAAGTAAGTTTCCAGACTCAAATTCCCGAAAATTCTGCGGCTTCGTCGGATGTCTCACTTAAAGTCGTGTTTTGCTAAAAATCGTCCAAAGAATGTTGTTTTACTATATGTGCTTTTAGCTTTTGTGGAACTTTGATGTCCTAACTCACTTTTTTGCTATTGAATTTGTTGCTATGTCATCTGTCGTCATCTACTGCTTCATAATTTTAACGTCGCCAAACGTCCCCAGAGGACTCTGCTCTCTACCTGACTGAGGTGTTCTGCAAGGCTATCAGGGCCTCCATTACGTCCACCGTAATGGAGGTTCCGTGATAGCTCCACCTGACGGGCGGCCAATCTCGGTAAATTGCCAGGAGGGATGGGAAATGGGTGAGTTTATTTTTTGCAAGCTCCAAAGTTGATCCTCCACTTGTAGTAGGAAACCACTACACTATCAGAGCCTCAAATAGTGGGAGTTGAGATTGTGCAACATTGAGATTGAGCAACCGTACCTTTGTAACATGGGTCTTGTTTCGAAACTACATGAGCCAAACACTAATTTTTCGTAGAAATGCACGGGCTGGGGCCTGAAAATTGGGGATCAAATAGGATCACTTTCTTAAAAAGTTTAGATTTTGCTATATTTTATTTTCAACATTTGCGTCCTTTAACTTTATCGGAGAGGAGGAAGCGTCGAAGCAACAGGAACTGCCTGATGAAGGATCCCCGTGGTCCGAAACCGGTCGCAGAGTAAAGGTGGGTCTGTAATTTTGGGTGTTCACGTTTTGGCCTGATATATTTATTTTATATATTTATATAATTTATATTATCAACAAAATTACTATTGTTGTTTTCATTCAAATCCATGAGAAATGTAACAAACGATCCATGGGTTTAATCACCGAGGCTGACATCGGGCCGCAAGCCCTGGTGGATCCCTAATTAAGGTGCTGGTATACTTTTGTGCAGTGCTTTTGTGGTGATTTTTCGAAACGCTATAACGTTCGCAATTTTGGGAGTTGGAAAGAGCTTAATACGTCGTTTTAAAGCTTATAATCTGTACATTCACAAGAGCTTACGAAACTAACGAAATTGTGACAAAAAAATAGCAGAAATTTTCTCATATGCTGACATCTGACAGGCGGAATATAGACCAAAAATCTTTGAACATTGATTTCTCAAAACTGTATAATCGGCCAAAATTTCTTCTTGTGCCAAGATATGAAGTAAATGTGGGGCGAGGGACATTTTTTTGGATTTGGCTCAACAAGTTTCAATACCCCAGAAAATCCGGCAAATGTGCGATGACACGAAATTTCGCAAATTTGTACTCAGTTTTCTCGCAACTGAAGACGTTTTAGCTCAAACCGAGAAAAATGACCCTCCGTAATAGTGCGAATTTTCATTCTGCCAAAAATCAGGCGAATCCATTGGGTAGTTTTTGAGAAATCGGTGTTCAAAACAAAATAATCGCAGTTTTGCTAAAATGGTTTTTCGGCGAATTCTCTAGCTTGAAGCAAATAACTCTAGCGAATAGGCATTGATAAAATATGCAATTGGACTACGTATCGATTTGGTATAAATAAGTCAAAATTGTCTGTAAGATCTGGTAGTAATTTTGAGAAAACTGATAGCTTCAAAAATGGCCCATTTTTTGACCCCAAAAATCGTTTTCGGCTTATACTGCCTTAACCACTAGAGATAGCTCAAAGGTTGTAAAAGCAAAAATGTTCATTTTGGTGCTCTCTTTCCAGCCATGGTAACCAATCTGGTGTATCGACTACGTAGTGAGAGAATAATGGCAAAAACCAAAACTTTCTTATCTTTACACCTAAAAATCCGGGCCTGGTCCCAGAATGTTAAAGAGCACGAAAATAATGTATTTGGAATGTTTCATCCACTTTCATGAAGAATTGAAGCTTGTAGGGTCGAATTTACACAAAGCAATACCAGCACCTTAAATGTATCAGTTAGTTCAAATTTTTAAACTTTTCGAAACATTTGGGTACTTTTTCGACAAACTTTGGCAAGTTGGATGATCTCCATATTTCGATAACACATCTCAATACGCTATTGAAGTTTAGAACCTTTAGATAAAATTTTATTTTTCACTTTTGGCATTTTTAAATAAATTTAATAGAAATTTTTTATTAGAAACTTCAGAAAAGGAAATACCAATGGCATAAAAAGTTTCTTAAGTAGTGTTAACTGGTCTTCTTTGCTTGAAACGGAACCTGATGCAAACTCTAAATGGAATGCATTTAAAAACAAAATTCACGAGTGCATTAATTTGTACGTGCCGTATCACACTTCCCACTGTCGTGAAATATGGTCCAAGGAAGCAAACAGGGCTCATAGGCATCAAAAAATTTTGCACACTTGCTATAAAAAGAGTCCAAATTTCAAAAATATGCAGAGATGGAAGGCGGCATCAACGTATGCTAGAAAACTTAAAAGAAGAGATATATACAGGCACGAAGAGAAAATTTTAGCAGCAAAGAATGATTCAAGGTTCTGGTCGTATCTAAAATCAAAACTTTCGCCTAAGTCAGATGTATCCGTATTGAAATCAGAAAACGGTGCACTAATTCTTGAGGATTTGGATAAAGCCAATTCCTTTAATGAATTTTTTAGTTCAGTGTTCAATAATGATGATATTAACACAAATGACGTTCCTACTCGGACAAATATTGTTATTAACAATTGTACTTTTTCTCCAAGCCAAGTATTAAAACATTTAAAGAAGCTCAAATTGAAATATAGTTATGGTCCAGACAAAATACCTCAAGGATTTCTTAAAACTTTTTCAGAATTTTTAGCAAAACCGCTTTCAATTTTATTTACGTATTTCTTCGACAATTCAAGCATTCCAGATGAATGGAAAATTGGTAAAGTTATTCCTATTTTTAAAAAAGGGTCAAAGTTAAACACGAAAAACTATCGCCCTGTTAGCTTGCTGTGCGCTTGCTCGAAAGTCATGGAATCTGTAATAGATGAGGCTCTAAGTTTTCACTTCGAAAGAAATAACTTAATATCCGAAAATCAACACGGCTTTAGATGCTACAGATCCACAATTACGCAGCTGTTACATACTGTAAATGACTGGACCAAATCGCTTGATGCCGGTGAATTTGTTGATGTTTTTTATATGGATATTGCTAAAGCGTTTGACACTGTTTCTCATAAAAGGCTTATTGCTAAATTAGAAAGTTATGGAATCCATGGGAAACTTCTAAGTTGGCTAAAAAACTATCTGTGTAACCGCAAGCAGTTTGTTCAAGTGGGAGATAGTTATTCAAATCTAAAATGCGTTACTTCAGGGGTACCACAAGGAAGTGTATTGGGACCTCGTCTCTTCTTATTGTATATTAATGATATTGAAGACTGTTTGAATATTATGACTTCGAAGATTTTTGCCGATGACACGAAGCTGTATTTGTCGTTTGTTGACCCAATGTTAAGATACAGTATCCAGTTCGACATAAATAACGTAGTGCGTTGGTCATCAGAAAATTTGCTTAAAATTGCATTTGAAAAATGTTTTACTTCACATCTAGGGTATGGAAATCCCAATTTTTCCTATATGTTTGGAAACACAGCTGTTGCATCAACAGATGCCATTAAAGATTTGGGTATTTTAATTTCATCCAATTTGAAATTTTCTACTCATATTTTGAAAGTTGCTAATTCGGGGTTTGCAATGGTTAACCTTATCTATCGTAATTTTCAATGCAGATCTGTGTCATTTTTGTTAAAGCTGTATATAACCTATGTCCGACCTAAACTAGAATACGCGACGGAAGTCTGGAATCCTTACCTACATAAAGATAAAGACCTGCTAGAGCGGGTCCAAAAGTTGTTTACGAGAAAACTTCCTGGTTTCTCGGATAAATGCTATCAAGAAAGACTCAGCATTTTAAAATTACAATCACTTGAAGTAAGGAGAATTCATCGTGATTTAGTAATGGCTTACAAAATAATTAATGGCAGAGTGGGACTAAATCCTGAAGAATTTTTTTGTTTTCGAGCAGGATCGTCAACTCGAGGGCATCAACTAAAACTTATGAATAACCACTGTCGTTTGGATCTACGTAAATATTGTTTTAGTGAACGTGTTGTCAAATATTGGAATAGTTTACCAACAGAAGCAGTATCGACAGACTCTCTTTCACTCTTTAAAAAGATTGTAAAAATCTAAATTTTACTGAAACTCCTAGTGGTCGCGTGGTATGTAGCCGCTAGCGGCCCAACGCGATCACTGTCAGTTGCTTTATTTAATGATTGTTTCCTCATTTGTTTGTTGTATGAATTTTTGAAATTCTCTTGCAAATGTTACTTTTTGATGGCTGGCAAAATAAACCTAACTAACTAACTAACTAACTAACTAACTAAATCGCACGGGAAATTTAAATAAGTTTCACGAAAAGAAAGATCTTATCATTCCGGTTCAGAAAATATATACTTTATGGTAGCTATCTTGAAGCGCTTTCGAGACATAAAGTAAACAATTTCGCTTTCTACATGTTTTGGTCAGACTTTAGTTTCAGTTTCAGTTCCTGAAACATCGCTAGGATTCTCCCATTACGTATACCCTCCCGGACCCTATATTAACCTATGAATAGGACCGTATCGCTAGGCGATGAATCGACAATCCACAGATAACAGTCCGGTTTAGTATCAATGATTTTCATTACGGCTTCCAGAATTTCTGGAAACCAGGATCCCGTTTTGCCCTGTCTAAACTTCAGGCTCGCGCAGAGTTCATCCACAAATACGTGGTATTTGTCGTTCTGATTTGGTCGCTTCAGGTAGTCAAGGAATTCTGGATAGTCCATTTTCAGAAGTCTCTTTTCTAAATCTATGCCCTCCGGACAAATTTCTCTCATAGTTTTGCAGTAATATTTTGATAGGCTAAACCGGTCAGCTCCGGCCAGTCCCCGCACGATAACTGTCTCAGTCTCGTTCCGCAGAAGGGAAACGATTTTCTCCATACAAATCAGGGTTTTCCGGTTCCAGGACCACCAGTAATGTATTGGGGAAAATTGCCACGAAGCACCTTCGATTGTTCCGGATGGTAGATTTTTATACTACTGATCCATTCGTTGGGAGATCTGAATTGTACTTCGCTGTCGGCATGAAGGTCCAGACCCAGTTTTAGGGCAAACCGCTTGGAAGGCGCCAGTGCCACTTGACTGGTACGAGTGACAGCTGAGGCACAGGCAGAAACTGCGGGATTCAGATGAAAATTTGTGAACTCAACTCGTTTCTTTTCGTGAATTTTCAAGGAAGATAATCCTTTCAACAGCAGTACTAGATCATTATACATACAATTCCTGTTTTAGGGTTTTGCTTGTTTCGCGGCAATTACCGACAATTTTGTCATACCGCCAGGTTTTCCTGGCTTCCTGGTTGGCAAGACAGACTTCGAATAGGTACAAATGATTATCTTTTTCTGTGTCAAGGAGGCTTATCACTGAATCTTCTGACAACATTTTCAGTTGATAATTTTCTAGGCGATAAGGCGCCACAAGAATAATCTTGATCACTAAAGGTAAAACTTCACTCCTGTTTTCATTTCACAACCTAAGAACCGCCTTCCTGAAGAACTGAAGCCATTGTTCAGCCCGATCGCACTGAGTTTTTGCAGAATTGAGGGATTCGGTAACTGTTCGTTTGCGTGGATGATTCAGCAGATTTACACATTTACGGAAGAATTTACACTCAATTATGAGACAAATCTCTCTAGACAGATACAAAGAATCCAACTCTCCGAATTCACGCAGTTGGCTAAAGTCTGGGCAAATGATGCTGTCAAAGAAATGAGCATTTTCCTTCATCAATCGCAGACGGTGAATCAGAAGGCCCGGTTCCGGGGAAACTTCCGCCAAAAAGTTTTGCAACAACGAATGGGCCCGCACCTCCCATCTCAGTCCAAATTCATTTTTCCCAAATTCCAATATTTCCTTTCGTTTGGTCCTGTCCCAGTTAGCCCTCTGTTCCTTTAAACTGAGAAGAAATCGGGAATTTTCCTCGGCTGAAGACGCTGCGGTTAGAATGGCAGGAATGCACTCGATCTGGGAATTCGTTTTCCATGGCGAAGTGACTGTGTGGATGCAGGAAATAAAATCCGCAAGAGATCGAATAGGTTGCCCAGAAGGTGGAAAGGCGGTAGCATAGACAGTATATCTTGATCTTGAGTTACCTACAACCAACAGTATATATTAATTTTAAGGTTACATTTCAGAGAACAACTGGTGGCTAGCATGAGGTGGGGTCACTTTGGTAAAAAATCGATAAGCTGTTAAGAACTCTAGAGAGCGAGAGGATCTGTATCTTGCAAAGTCTCTTGTTTTGTTTTGTGGACCCATGGAGGCAACAAAATATGTATGTGAAAGTGAGAAACTCCGAAGAGCGCCCGTACCAAACTGGAAAGTTGCCGCCCCTAAAGAAGTTTGCACGCTGATGCGCAAACTGTGAAACTTTATTTCTTCCACATATTGTACAAGACAACTCCGTTTCCAAAGGAGGCTGTAAAATCTGGAAATGTCTAATTATAATTTCAGTCTTCAGCTATGTATGATCTCTCCCCTGCTCTACTTTTGAGTTATCATCGTATCGAGTACGTGAATTCACCCAGAAATGGTAAGTAAGCCTGTGGAAACTACGAATACGCCTCTTTTGCAATATGTAGCAATCAAATTTGAGTTGACCTCCCGTAGCGCAGTGGTTTCTTACTGCGCTACAAGTGGAGGATCATGTCAAGTCTAGAGCTTGAACAAAAAATAAGCTTTAGCACCGTATTTCAAATATCCCTCCTGGGCAATTTACCGAGATTGTCAAGGGGTGGCCGCCTGTCTGGTGGAGCTACCACAGCACCTCCAAATGGACGTTCTGATAGCCTTGTAGAACACCTCGGGTAATTGCTATGGCAATTATTCAGTGTCAGCATCCCCTTCCCTCAAAAATGCACACGTTCTAAGCTGGCACTACCCCTAACCGGAGCACCGACTGGGGTGAGGTGGCTGTAAAAAAATTTGAGTTCATTCATTGTGCCAAAGAATTTCCAGTGAAAACTAAAAAAGATGTCTTGTGGAAATTACAAAACTTGGCTGATCTGCTAGTTAGAAATCTATAGTATAATTAGCTTTCATTTTCTATCCGTTTCTCATTTTAGCTTTTAGTTAGCTGAAAATAAGCTTGCACGTTAACCTTTCAATATTATGCAAAGGAAAAGGTGAAATAAAAACAGACCTCAGATTCGTGTTCTCTGATCTCGTAAACCCTTGCTTTTTCAGCAAAACCGGCGAAAAAGCGTTTACGGTTTCTCATGATCTTTTGATTCAAGAATATTTCGCAAACATAAAA